>APFE030748143.1:0-18452 GCA_000404065.3 Pinus taeda | reverse complement strand
TTGGTGTTCATCAATTAGAATCTCTATAAGAATAATTATGTGCAGGCTTTCCTCTCCAAGAGGGAGAGGTTTTGGCCTTGGCAGAATGCCAACTTCGTGTGTACTTGTCTCTTTGTTTTGGTAGAAGTTTGATGAAGTAAACACATACACTCATAATAAGAAGAATACCAAGATAAGATAAATAGTAAAATCATTTCACAAATTGTTATCAAGTATATAAGAATCGATCTAATGTTAACTGCCCTAGATTCTTCAACATGGTATTAGAGCTAAGGTGCAAAAGTCAAAGGAAAGGAAGTAGTGCTTAGTGATGAAAAACACAAGGAAGTCTCAAGAAAGGTTCTAGAACTCTATTGTACCAAGTAGCTCAAGCAAGAATCTCATTGAAGGAGATCATTCAAGAAAGCATTAAGGTGAAGATTTCATATTCATATGAAAAGTAAGTATCCTTTCATTCTATATTCAATTTTCGTTAAATGACTTCATGATTTCAAGGACATCTATGAATTTGATGGGTTATCAAGATTCCTTGCATGAAGAAGGAGAATAGACATAGTCCACTAAGTAGCTGAAGTCATTAATAGGTCTCCTCTGAATTTATGAAAAGGGATATTTATGAAAGATTCCCTCACATAGAAAAATTGGAGACATCAAAGTGATGTAGATGATAAACTCATTCTCTTAAGGTGCAATAAATAAGGTCAAATGAAATCTTATCTACATGAAAGTAAAAGGGCATCAAAGGATGTAGGATATCTTCACACGGTCTTATATATAAGATCTAGGAATGAAGACAACTATCATTGATGCACTGGCAAGGCAAAAAATATCTATGAACAAGAAGGTTACCTCATTTAGCAACTTGTGTCTCTATGAAATATAGAGAAGGACAAGTTGATGGAAAAAATGTTGAACGTTAAAATAAATCAACCATGTACAGAAAAGGAAGGTAAGGTTGGTCCTCAAGAAAAAAAAAATAAGTATAGTTAAGATTCAATGCTATAGAAATATTTTGGAAGCTCATATCATTGAAAGATGGAGGAAGCTGAAGAAAAGGGCAAAGGAAAGAGGGATTAACAAATCTCTCCTATGATTAAGATATTATCCCTCACAAAAAAGGTCCTATTTAGGAGCTTATGATAATAATATGCATCATGGCATCATGGAAGCCTTAGAAACAAGAGTTCATGACATCACCATGGGAATCATGAAGGAAAAATGGACAAAATCCATGGTAGTCAAACATGAAGGATATAGCTCTTGGGAATCTCAATGAACATTGAAGGAAAGACAAATGTCATCCAAGACAAGGCTCATCATACATTAAGGAAAAAAGGAAACATTTTCCAGATGGGGATATGCAAGATCCTCAAGGTTCTCTGATGGAATCCTCATCAGAGGGTTCACTACTCTAGAGAGAAGCAAGTGTTTTATCAGGAACTCCAACTTATTGAATTCATGGGATGATGATGTGATGAGATGAAGCCAATCAAGGAAGCTGTTGGAAGAAGCTTAGATGACCTAAATGTAAAATGAGGTATGTATGCTTGTATTTAATATTATAATGTCATTTCATATGGTTGCGGGTAACATGGATCATACTTCTATCTTGAGAAGCATGATCAAGAGAAAAAGGATCTTCTCCTCTGAAAGAATGCAAGAAGGCATAAGTCACACTAGATGAAATCAACATAATATGTCCTCATATGAAGTATGAGGTAGTTGACTAAGAAACTCTAATTAAAAGCTCCTAGAAATAGAATGTGTGAGGAAGGAAGAGATCGTGAGATATACAACCATGATGAAGGTGATCAAAATCCAAAAGACCAAGAAGATTTTACTAGGAAATCTCCTAGAAAGATATGAAGACTCTGATGAAAGTCTGAAAAAGATGAAGAACCTTGACAATGGATATCTTTGGGAGATGTGTCAACATCTATGTAGGATGTTTATACCTACAAGAAGATGTCATGATGAAGAGCCATCTCGAAAGGTACAATTTTATTTAATGTTATGTTTTGATTTCTTAAATAATATCTGGATGAGTTCCTATAGGGCTACTAGCACAAGAGTTGTAAGTACAAGTACAACTAGAATTCATGTCGTGGATGGAAATTGTTGAAAGAAACATGATGAGGAATAAGTATCCATATGAAGAAGGTTCCAGATATGTACCAAGAAGGCCACTTTCCATGAAGAAAGGAATGACATGATGGAATAAGAAGGAAAGTGATCAATGGTTGTTTCCCTACAAGGAAGAAGCTCAATTAAATTTTATGACATCAAGGAGAGAAGTTGATCAAGCAACTGAAGGGCCCACAAAGAAAAAATTGTTGATATATAAAAGAGTCCCTAGCTAAGAGGGAGCTCTGATAGGTCCCTGATCAAGAGGGAGTTTGAATTAAGATAACTCTTGATTATAAAGGAGTGACGATTGTGTTTTTCCATGTCATGTGTCATGTACTAGACTAGGACTAACAACCATAAGCCTAGATGAAGGCCATGAATAGAAATGTAGACACAACATTCTTGTCTTCACTTGGGAAGAAAGAATGGGAGGATTGGGTAATCATCTGGCATCCGATACTCTTTGAGGATGTGTAGGGCATCCAAGATAAGAGTAGGTAAGAGGATCAATATTCTTTGAGGGCTGAGAACCTAAGATAAGAATAGTCCTAGAAGGTCATACTCAGTGAACACTCGGGTGGGTGTGTACCTTGAGAGACAATGATGAAGGTGTCTATAAATCATTGGTCTCACCAGAATTATATCCCATGGTATCATGGAGAGATGGAGATATTATTCAATGCCTTGCACTATGACAGTGTTGATTGATATGATGCTTTAGAGATGGGATTAACATTGCGAGATGGAATCAGATGCACATTAGGAGTGTGCCCTGGAACAATGAGTCAGTAACTATTTGTTGAGAGGATAAGTGACACAAGACTGTAGCGCTGGACATTGGATGCAACTTTGACTTTGGTAGTGGATTTTGGACTTCCTGAGAAGGAGGTGAATTCTGTTACTACTTTGAGGGTGGAGGTGTGAGCCTCTGGATTCCCTTGTTGTTGATGCATGCATGTATCATTTACTTGCTCATTGAGAAACTATGCATATGTGTATATATAATATTGTAAATATTATATCGAGATGGATTTATAAAGATCCATAGATAGTATGGTTATTTGTTGGTTGAAGCAAATGTGCATGAGTATATGTGGTTGTTATTGTAAACATTGTAACGAGCTATGCTATAAACCTCCAGTAAGCGATATGCTTGTCATGTTTTCAATAGTGGTCATTGTAAATACTACAACGAGCTGTGTTATAAATCTCCATGGGCTATATGTTCGGTTACAATGGTCTTGCTGGTTATAGGTGTCATTGAACACCAATGATAGTGTTCCCCCAAGGGGGAGGGTTATGTAACAACCTTGTTCAAAATTCCATGTAAAAGTTAATGAAAGTAAAATGAGACCAAGGTCATGGGACATGCATTCCAAGATGAATGGTTGACAAGATATCCTAGTGTGGATGTTAATTGGTTTATCATGGCTAAGGAAATTGACAAAGGAAATGACAAAGGCTTTGGAAAGGAAAAATGACATTTTTGGCACATTTATTTATGAAGATAATGGAAATTATGAGAAAAGGAAGGTGAAAGGTCATAGGTTTCATGTGAGGAGGAAAATGAAGGAAAATAATGGACATTGAAGAAAATAGAGGCCTCATTGATAAAAAGGCTTTTGAGGATTAGTGGGCAAGCTTGGTCAGTGTAACCTTTTGTTCGTTCAGTTTTGGAGCTCTCTCATTATTCTCTCTCTCTCTCTCTCACTCTTGGACACTTAGAGTTTTCTTGGAGAAATTTGGCATTGGATAAAGAAAGGCAAAGAAGGCAAGAGGAAGGAAGGAGAAATCAAGGAAGAGTAGGATAAAGCAGCTACAACATGATCCTTTGTAAGTATCAATTTGGATGTGTGATTTCCTTCCTAGAATTGGCCTGCATGGTATTGCATGTGGTTCTTTGCTATCATGGCATGGTTTTTTCCAGGTGTGATAGTGTTTTCAACCTAAAATTTCCATTTTCGGATAACCATGGTGTGATGGGGTTCTCATGTTTCGGTTGAGGTGGATTGCTGGATGGATTCGAAGCTAAGTGAGGTGGATCTCCGAAAGAAAGAACACATGCCCTAGTGATCCCTGGAATGGATTGTGGATTGCGGTAACGCCACAAACCTAGTGACCTCTGAACCAGACTATGGGTTGATGTAAATCCAGGTATTGTGTGCCTCGATGGGCCTAGAAATCCTCGATTGGTTAATGACAGGATATACAGTGAATCCTAGAGGTGGTTTCCCTTGATTAGGCCTAGTAATCCTTGCTACTGAATGGTGGAATATACCATACAACATAGAGGTTGGAGTCTCAGTTAGGGCCTAATGATTTAGTGTGGATTGCGATAAATCCTAAAGACTAGGAGACAAGGAATTTCCTCACGGTGTAGGTGGAGAAATCTAGTGGCATCCGTGCTTGTTTTATGGCCTAGTGATCTAGGATGGATTGCAGTAAAACCTAGTTCTATGGATAAGGGTGAGGTGGTGTAGACTTGAGAAGCCCTGGTTGAGTTTGGTTTTAAGTCCCACATTCATGCTTGGAATATGGCATGGGGGTGATTGGCTGAAAGAAAGATTAGGTTCTACCAATCTATGGTTGGGTGGTTCATGGAAGTCCCAAACCTGGTTGGTTGTTGCATTCATTAATATGAGTTTGTTTCGCCTTTTTATTTCATGAGTATTATACTGGTTCATATGTGGATTATATAGTTATTGTTTCCTTGGTATTTCTATTATTATTATGCTAGTTATGAACATGTATTATGACATTGGTGATGTATGGCTCTCAACATGTTTTTACTTTTAATTGAATGAACAATGAACCTATGACCTAATAGATTATAATGCAATTAATGTGATAAGGAAACAATGCCTTATATCGAATCTCAGATAAGTATGAGACCCCTATGCTCAATTTTGTTGTTAAGACCTATAGATTTCATATTTGTGATATGTTTAACGAAATTCCTATCATGGCTAGCAGGGGTCTAGTCTAGTCCTTCTTGATGTTTTTGAAAATGCATATTTGTTCTGCTATGAAATTTCATTTATGAACCTATCATTGAGTTCTGGATAGTGACTTGGGCTCTAGTCTTGAAAAAGTGGCACAAATTGTTGAGTCACAAGTAAAACACTGGGGAAAAAAGTTCCCAGAAGCTCCCTTTCCCTTGTTGTGGGAGCTTTTGGAGCCTCCCAGATGCACCCTTGTCCATATCAAGGGAGTGTCCAAGGGTTTGATAAACTAAAAATTCAGTTGGTCTCAGGGGTTGGTTACTTGAGTGGTTGGGATGGCTCCTAGGAGTTCTATTGATGATGTGGAAGGTCTGTGTGGTGTATTTCTGTCGTTCCACTTATTTAAGGTGATTTAAGAGGTTGAATCCCATTTTAGTGGTCTCTCATCGCATATTTACCCTGATTGGCCGGTTACTTGGGTAGATGTGGGATGAGGGTGTTACACACATATACAACAAGCATAAAGAACACATATGCAATCAACATGTATGCATGAACAACACATTGCTCATCTAGTCCAAGGGGTGAACCATGCTCTGATACCACTCTGTAACACCCTCGTCCCACATTTACCCAAGTTAGCCGGTCCGTTGGGGTAAACATGTGACAAGAGGATACTATGATGTGATTCAAATCCCCATGTATAGTTAAGGAAGTGGAAACAACAAAACCAAACCAATTTGAACTTCCTGAGGAGCTACAGACCCTTTAGGAGACAACCAACCCTTCTAGGCGCTTAACCCCTGAGACAACTTGTCATTTTGCCAATTTAGACCCTAAAACTCTCCCATGACAAGCCATGCATGCAAATGAGGCCTTCGAGTCACTCCCACAACAAGGCATGCTAATGACTATGGACGTTTTCAAGAAATTTTGAGCCAGTGCCCCTAGATTATGAGCCACTTTTCCAAGGCCAAGTATCAGGCCACTACCCAGAACTTCATGAAACTTTGAGAAATGATAAACAACAATGGAATAAGTTTACTAATGCAATCATTGGTACAAATACTTGATCTAACCCCTACTATCCATGACATACATTTCGTCAGACATGTCACAGATATGTAATCTATAGGTCATAACAACATATTTGAGCATAGAGGTCTCATACTTACCTGATATTCTTAAAGACACATGGATGCCATATCATAATAGCTTCATTATCATCTATTTGGTCATATATTCATTGTTCATTCATTTACTAATCAAAACATGATAAGAGCCATACATCAAGTATGTTATAAAAAAAACTTATAACGAACAAATAGCCAGAGATATATTAATGATAGAACAGCCAATAAAGCCACATATAACAAGTATATTTACACATAAATTCAAGAGGAAAATAGATCTTATTAATCATATGCAAAATACAACCAGATCTGGGACTTCCACATACCACCTGACCATAGATTAGGTTGAACCAAATCTTTCTTTCATCCAATCACCCTCGTGCCATATTCCATTGATGAATGTGGGACTGACAAAAACCAACCAGGTTTCCTCAGTCTTTACTGCAATCTACTAAGGGATTTATAGGCCCAAACAATAAACATACAATACCAAGCTTTACCACAATCCCACCATATATCGGTCTAGGGATCACTAGGCCTATATAAGAGTGGATGCCTCTGGATTTCTTCGCCTACATGGCGATGAATTTTCTTGTCTTCTAGTCTCTAGGATTTACCATATATCCTGCCATTCACCGACCGAGGATTCCTAGTCCTAATCTAGATTCCACCCTCTAGGATTTACCATATATCCTGCCATTCAACGATTAAGGATTCATAGGCCTAATCAAGGGCACACACCTCTAGACTTTACCATATATATCCTACCATTCATCAGTCGAGGATTCCTAGGCCCACCAAGGTACACAAAATCCAGCTTTACCACAACCCCACCTTCACTGTTCCAGGGGTTCCTAGGCCTTGTGTTCTTCTTCAAAGACCACCCCACTCAGTTTCGAAACCATCCAACAGTCCATCCCAACCAAGTAAAAGAGAACCCATCACACCATGACTATTCGAAAATGGAAAGGAAAGGTTGAAAACCATTTTCACACCTGGATAAACCCATGCCAATGACAACAATAGAACCAAATACACATATTCATGTACCATGCATGCCAAATCTGAAAAGAAAATCACATGTGCAAATTGATACCTACAAGTAATTCTATTGTAGCCACTTGATTTTTCTCTTCCTTGCTTAATCTTTGCTTCCCTTTTCCTTCTTTTTCCTTCATTTGATTTCCTTAATACAATGCTATAATGCTCCAAGAATGCTCTAAGTGTCCAACAGTGAGAGAGAGAGAGAGAGATTAAAGGGAGATAGCTCCAAAACTGAATTGACAAAAGGTACCAACTAATTCTCAAAAGCATTTTTATTAATGAGGCTTCTATTTTTCTTCAATTTCCATTATTTCCTTCATTTTCCTCCTTACATGAAACCTATGACCTTTCACCTTCATTTTCTCCTAATTTCCATTATTTTCATAAATAAAATGCCAATTAATGCCTCTTGCATTTCCAAATCCTTTTCCATTAACTTTGCAAATTTACTTAACCATAATAAACCAAATAAACACCCACACTAGGATGTTTTTTCCCAACATTCAGCTTGGAATACGTGTCCCATGACCTTGGTTATTATTTTTCCTTTATTAACTTTATTACAGGGAATTTTGACTAGGGTTGTTACAATGCATACATGTTGGTTTCACATGTGTTCTTTATGCTTGTGGTATACGTGCTTGTTATGTATGCCCGATGGTTCTCATTGTTGCAATTGTGTCATCATGTGGAAGATGATGATGATTGTTATTGGATGTGGTCGTCACGAGTGCATGTTAGTTATGCATTTTTTATGCATGTCAGTGTCTATATGTCGTTATGCATGCATTGTCATGGTTATGGTATAGTCATACATGGTAACTGGATGATGATTGAGATGATGTTTATATACTGATATGATTATGTTATACATGTATTGCATTAATTTGGTTGATATTACAGATGAGATATCCTCCCCTAAACTATACTGAGGTATGTTGATTATGTTTATATTTTGGTTTCACTGACATGATATACTTGCAGGAAGAAGACCAATGATGACTAACAAGATGGTAGACTACAATTCATGATATTATCCCTATAGATCAGATGAGGAACATGGTGATGGGAACTCCCCTAACATAACAAACACTTTGAGAAGTTTGAAGGCATAAATAAGAAGTTGCAAACCAGACAATGACATAATCATTCAAGCAAAGGAGAAATAAGAAAAGGGTAATGCAATTATCCCTTTGAGTTTGTCATAATTGTAGAGACAGAGACTACTTAGGAACAACCATGGGTAGGAGGATAAGACTAATGGGGCATATTGAAATAGGTCTCATGGTCGGAACATGTCGGATAAGGATGAAACGATCAGAGAAGGCGATTTCTTGGACACACCAGATAGGAGGGTGATGGACACAAGTTCTATTCTAGTATGGTTTTGACAGATATCATGGTCATCATCGTTATCATCCTTATAGGAGGAATGATAGGGGATATTTTCCATATTAGTTGAAGAAAGAAAAGCCACCTACCTTTGATGGATATTTTAAGAAACTGGAAGATGTAGAGGCATGGTTACTTGAGATGAAGAAGTTCTTTGAGCTGTGTTGGTTCACTTAGATGTCTTTTTACAGGCAATCTTAATCCCTACATTAGTTGTCAACCCGAGGTAAGTCTTTCTATCTCAAGACTGCTAACATAATATGTGCAGTGAAGTTAGAGGTTATCTAATGATGAATCGTTGCAATAACTAAAGGCTAATTCTTCAATTCAATTCACACATCTCTGAAAAGAACTATCTATGGAAGAAATGAAACTTGTTCCAAAATTAATTGAAACTGAATGCAAGTAAGAATTACACTTAGAATCATTCAAACAACCTGAAGTAAAGAAACTATGACTATTGAACAACACTGTTAATCTATAACAATCCAAATCAATCTGCATTACTCAATTGAACAGCAACAGTAAGTGAACAACAATCAACAATCGGTAATTGAACATCAAATAGCGATAAAGGATTCCTAAATGGCAAACGTTTTATATTGCAATTTGTAGAAGTTAATCGGTCTTGTCTTTCAAGATCTATGATAAAATATATTCAAATGAACATCAATCTGCTATCAACATGAATTCACTCATTCCAATCAAAGTGCTACTTAAGTATATCTCACGACTTCTCTTTGAATCTAATTGAATAGCAGTATAAATCAATATCACAATCCTTTATGATAAATGAAATAACTAAACATTAAATCAATTGCAAAGACTGAATATAAAACTATTACAAAAAGGAGCAGTGGAACTTCTTGTGATTGGACCTAGAGTCGCCAGGAGCCTCTTCTTAATAAAAACTCAGAATACAAAGATGAATCAAACGCAACATTCTTTTATTAACTTCAAGTAACAGTTGATGGAGTCATTGATATAACAATGTATATGTTTCAAAAATGATAATTACAAATTATAAAAAGTTTGAACTGTATCTAATTTCCTTTCGGCCCTATATATAACATAAAAGAGAAACTGGATAAAAGCGAATCCTTAGGATCAGGGGATCCTGAGGATTTCACAATATAAAATCTGATCATATGATAAAATAGGAATGTTCGAAGTGATCTTCCACTTCCTTGTCTGCCCCAAAGCCATGGCTTCTCCATTTTATGGCCTTGTTCTATTTTTCCAACTGAAAACTTTTGCCCAATCGCATCTATGCATACAAAGATAGAAAATAATCAGTTTTTCGTACTAGATTTGCCTATTCTATCACCAAATAGTTTCATCCAAATTTAGCCGATATTTTCTTCATTTTAATCTATAAAAGGAGATAATCATATAAGGATGAATGATAAATGAAGCATTTTATGAAGAAAAATCATACCTTTTTCCTGTCCCAATATACTCCCCAGCTTACCTCGTTGCATGTCCTCGTGCAAGCGTATAGTTCAGATACAACTGAGTGAGGGAATAAGAAGGCTATATTTCCTCCTTGTAATTCCTAAAAATATTATTTTGCTTAAGGACAATGAAAGCCTGGGTTACCTCATGATCCTTTAAGTTATAATCACTATGATATTGATTAGGAGGGTACCATATTATTGGGGTTCTATAACGACATCCTATCCAATATGGCCCCATTGTTAAAATCATATTACTATATTTATAAAAACGGGAAGAGCCAGATTGGAAATTTTGATATCCGAACGACTCTCGGCCCCTCACAGTGTTACTGGAGACTTCCCACCTTTGCCTTGATGTAGCCAAGGCTTCATCTTTAATATCCTAGAAGTATTCCTTTCCGGCTTGAATGATATCAGTATGGAGTGGCCCCAGTTTGCCTATGGCACAGTCTTTTTTCATAAATTGTTTATGCCAGACATATAGGAGTAATGGTTGTGTAGGCTCTCCTCTGACCCATAGGTCAATACCATACTCACACCTTTTGAATGTGTTGTAAGCCTTGGCCTATTTTAGCTTATTAGAAGCAAATGAGAGGAACGCCTGAAATTGAATGTCTCCTATAAAAGGGGCCGGGTAGTTGTCCTTGTCATCCTCTAAAACAAAATTATGCATATAGAGTTCACAAAGGAGGCACTAAACCTTCTCATCGTGCTCTCTAAAGCATTTGATAAAGTCAGGAGTGGTTTTGATTTCTGCCGGTTTACCAGCCTTAATGGCCTTAACTTTTAACAAGAGGTATCTTTCCATGAGAAATAAAGCATAATTTGTGGCGGGGGCTTGACAAGATAGAGTGTCTGAACAGAGAGAACAGACAGTCTCCATTTGCTCTCTAGCTTTCTGCAATTTACGCTCTAATTTTTCAACCTTCTTTTGCTTAGCCTTATATTGAGTAAAGGTCTCATATTCAGTCTTAGTAAGTGCTTTGAACTTATTCTTTAACCCTTGATGTTCATGCAGAGGGACCACCTTTTCCTTGTGTTGAGCCAGTTCTTGGTGAACTCTCAGTAGCTCATTCTGTAATTTTCTGATAACGACCTCTCTTACCAAGGGGTGTTTCATCTATTTGGGCCTCTGCATCCTAGGTCTCCACAGGGTCAGTCTGCATAGCAGCTTCAGTTGCTTCCTGAATTATACAATCAACTTGAACATTTTCTTCAACATCTGTTTGGACCACAATGTCCGCAGTGGGTGGTGGGCCCTAGTATTGCAGCACTAATTCTGCAACTCCTGGGACTCCCCTCTTTAATTTTATCAACCCGGTAGTTCGTAAAAAACTTGGAAGTGACGGTGTTGTATGCACAAGTACTAGCTCTTGCTGCAACTGTCACTTGGTCAGCTGACACAAGTCCACTAGGGGCTTAAGCCAACTTCTATGAGCTCTGAGAAGAAGCTTGTTAACTGATGGATGAAAGCTAACTCAAAGGAAGCTAATCTACTTGCAGAAAGAAACTGAAAAGCTGAAAGGAAATGCAAACCCTAGCAAACCCTAATTTTACCGCTAGCCCTACTGATGTGAAAAAGAGGATGCAAGCTACTGAAAGTGATGCCATTGACTTCTAAGAAGGTAAAATGCATGTGTCTAAGTTATCACTATTTGAAGAAAACATCTTTTTGTATTTTTGAATAAGTTTTCAGAATTATCATGCATGTGCTTTCACTGTTTTTGACTGTGCAGAGGTGGATCAGTGAGAGAAAATGCTTCCAAGAGGTTGGGAAGGTTTGGAGAGGGCCTAAGGGGTCCCTAGCACCCTTCCAGAGTGTTTCACAGAGTTTGGCTATCAAGAAACCGCTTTCGTGAGCTTCTACAGGAACTCTGCAGGGGTTGTACAGGATGTTCTGGAATTTCTACCGGATGTCTGTAATTTTCTACAGGATGCTCAGAAATGGGATTTTGGAGGATGGATGGAGGGAGAAAGATGAAGGAGTGGGTATGGAGGTGAGATAATGGTGTGAGGAGGTCCAAGCCTTGGGGGATGGAGCTGAAGAGTAGCAATGGTGGTTGGATTTGTTCAAGGCGGAGTGGAGCAATGTTGCACAAAAATATGGGAATTAGGGCAAAGTGAGCAAATGGAAAACGTAAGGCAAGAATCCAGGTTGGAGGATGGAGCAGATGGGATTGATGGAGTACAGGTGGATGGAGAGGTATTACAGCCACTCTGCAAGTTATTTTTTGAATTTGACAAATGAAGACTTGGAAAATCAAGAACCTAATTACTTTGACCTAATCTGACCTAGATAACAGCGACGGAAATGAACAGAAGTCTATTTGCAGCGAAATCATATGAAGTAACTATGCAACTGAGCAACCATGAACCTAAGCATGCAACCACAACTGGTATCAATTTTTGCAAATGAAAATCTAACACTAATAATTGCATGATAAAGCAAAAACAGTGTTTTTAGTGGCAACAAGGACACCTTGGTCCCAGCTCATGGTCCCACTGAGGGAGAGGTGATTGATAGCATTTTTCTGAAGATCTTCTCTATTATTAACCTATCAAATCAATCTAAACATGAAAAGCCTTTTTAATCATCAAAAGCAACCTAAATAACAAAACAAGACTTAAATCTAAATAGCAGATGTTATTCTAAGAATGCAGCAAAGACACATAAAAGTAAACAAAGGAGGTACTGGGCACTTGAGATGGGCCCAACCCCAACACTCTTCTGTGGTGTCCTCAATTGTAATTGGCTCCTTTGACTGTGGCTGGGGTCTGCCAGCTTTTATCGGCATGCTCCTTCTTGCCTTAAAGTACATGGAAGGCTCCCTTTTTCGCTTCCCTTTTTGCTGTGGAGATGTGCTTAAGGTAGCCAACATAGCTGTTGCCTCCCTGGCCAAAATATCGGGTGATTTATCCTTTTATTGCTCTGTTTCCATACTTCCTGTAGAAAGTCCAGTTTCAACTGTTTGCAGGCTTCCTGTAGAAACTGTTTTCGGACTTCCTATAGAAATTGTTTTCAGACTTCCTGTAGAAACTGTTTTCAGACTTCCTGTAGAAACTATTTCGGCCTGTTTGGCTGGATGTGGCTCTCCTTTTAATTCCTGTTTGGTTGCCTTGGTTGTGCCCTCCTTTGTTTGGACATTTTCATTCATCTCTGCTCTATTCTGCAATCTTTTCTCCTTGGGTGTTTGTGCCATTTTTCCTCCCACAATTTTAGGCTTCAGCAATTTGGCCTTTGCTCCTTTTCCGCTCTCTTCTTGCCTTGCCTGAATTTCTTGCATTTCTTTATCATTGGTTTTCTCATCGTTTTCAATGTGTTCTTCTTCCTTGCCATCCTTTATTTTTCTTCAGCACTTCCACTAACTCATCGACATTAGTTCTTTGAGTATCCAACCTTGTCCTCCCCTGCTCGCTTTTATTTGGCTCCTTGTATTTCTCTTGATCATGTAAAAGATCCCACTTGTTCATTGTATGACTGTAGTATGACAAGACATAAACTTATTGTTCCTGGTCGGTTAATTACATGCCTTGAATGGTCCAATCCTACGACTGATTTCCACCTTATACTTATTTCATCTCATTAGTCTTATGGTCAATTTTAAGTCGCACCAATGTTTGCTAAATTTGGGCACCTTCAATTAATCCTTCTAGCTGTAGCCGGTTGTCAGCTACCAAGCCTGATCCGTCACAGTAACAAATTTTTCATTCCCAGCCTTATCGTTTTTAGAAGCACTCTCAAAGTATTGTTCCCCTGTTCTCGATTTGGACAGTTCCAAACTAGCTTGGATCTGTGACAGAATCTTCATGTTTCTCCTTTGATGTGAGACTCTAATTCCATTCTCCGAGTCCCCCACCAACTTTAAGATTTCCATCCCTTTACAATCTTGGATCACTTGCATTAAATTCTGATATGACACCTTACTCTGTTTTAACAATTATGTTCATGCCTACAAAAGACCCTGACCAAGTTTGTTCTTCGGTTCTCTTTTCTAGAAAACCTCCTTAATACCTGCAAAATTCCATGTCCAAGTTTGTCCTTTTGTTTTTTTCTTTTTTGGTAGAAAGAGATCTCAAGGACATTAAAAATTCTTCAGTTGTCTGGTTATGAGAGGAAGAGTTTTGCTTCTACAGCCAGAGGACAGAGACCAAGTTTTCTTCTCAGGACACATTCAGATATGCAAATTTTAAAATTTTCATCCACAGGCTGGCTCTCACAGCTGCATATGCCTTCCTTATAAGAGAATTTTAGACCAGAAACGTGGAGAAGAATTTTGATGAAGAAAAACTGAGAAATTTCGTGCAACACACGGGCAAACTGTTGTTTCCAACTTACAGGCAGACTTATCTCTAACTCTCCAATTCAAGACAGTTCAATTCACCACCTTTTCGAAACATACCATGCATGGAAGAGTGTTTTCGAGCCTACCTCTCTCAGAACTCCAAATTCGACGAAGAAAAGTCCAGGCTTCCCTGCTTCTGAAAGTTGTGCCATACTTCTTGTAGAACGCTGATAAGTAGGAGCATTTAAAAAATTGCCGAGAAAGCTTGGTTTGCTACTATGGAGGTGGTATGGAGCTTGTTGCAGCTGCAGGGACGATGATAAACTGTAAACAACAGTGGTGAGAGTTCAATTGGCTATTTTATGGAGATTTTCGTTGATGGAGGGTGAGCTGGCCACTACACGTTGGCCCCATGCAGACTGTTGGTCCCCACTGTAGTGTTTAACTATTTTTTCTCTACCTGTAATCATGTCCATCAATCATGTTGAAGTTTAAACGGTCACCACTACCTGTTTCCAGATTTCCTCCTAAGATGGCTGAGCACACGTGTCGTATTCACCCACCGAGCGCTGTGTGAACTGGTTGAGGGTGGCTAGTTAGCTGGCCGCCGATTTTTTTAACCACAACCATCTCATTTCTCATGCATTTTTCAAATTACATTCATGCAATCAAAGGAACGCGTTTAGTCACGTACCTGGAAGTCGAATGTGGTTGTTGTGAGGTGTTGTGGCCTTTCCTTCTACTGCATGCATTTGTTTCTGTGGTTACATGTTGGCTTGGTTGCTGATTCATGGCTGTTTTTCTTGTGCAAGTGTCTTCTGGCTGGATCCAAGCTGCAGGAATTTGTTTCCACGTTCAGATCTGCACCCTCAAGCTGCTGATGCTAAATTTTTCCAAGACAGAAACTTGTTTTCTCCATTGCTCCCGAACGATAGATCGGATCGATTTGAAACTTTCTGAGCATGTTTCTATCATCATTATGCACCTACCAGAGCGAAATGGTGTGCAATTGATGCACGTATTTCGAGAAAAATGGAAAATGGTTTAATATTACAAAGGTCAATTTGTCGAAAACCGTGCATCGGAATCGACTGAAACTGCTTGGGTAAGTTACTATAACCCATATGCATCTCCCCATGAAACAGGTTTTGAAACAGATGCATGGATATGGAGAAAATGCAAAAATGGCTGAAGGTGATGGAGGTTGATTTCTTGGAAATCGTGCACCAGAATTGGCTGAAATTGCTCGGGCATGTCGCCATCATCCCTATACAACTCCCTATAAACCGGTTTTGTAAATGGATGCACGGTTTTCATGTAATGGAAAAAACAAATTTCAGCACTATGTATTTTTGCTTCCAAGCATTCTGCAGTTTTTTGCATGGTAGGAAAAAATGAGCTGGGGTTGTGATGCAGGCATGGAAATGATGGAGGAGGAGTTTGAAGATTGTAGGAGGAATTATGAACCCTTGAGGCAGCTATCATGTCCGCCAAACTGCTTTTTTGAAATCCATTTCTAGCTTCCTTTAATTTCTACAGGAACTTCCTGTAGAACACACAGTTTTTAGGAAAGAAGCACAATGAGGTGGAAAAAATGATGGAGAAGTGTGAGGGATGGAAACATGGATGCTTGCAGGCCTATACAACAGATTCCAACCATCATATTTCCTTTTAAAATTGAATTTGGTTCATCCGAAGGCTCTATAGGATGTTTCCTATAGAAATTCAGAACTTCCCGTAGAAACGCCTGGAACTTCCTGTAGAAAAGCCTGGAACTTCCTGTAGAAAGCCCAATCTTGACCTGAATGCGACCAAATCCTAGGAGAGGTGAGTGGCCATGGAGGGAGTGTCTGAAGGGATGTCCTGGAGCCTGGTACGGACTCATGTCCTCATTTTGTGTGCCCCTCTTTTCCTGCAATGTATTCATTGTAACCTGCAATTTTTCACAGAGATTAGTCTTGTTTTCTTTTTCTTTTTCTTTTTTTCTTTTTTTGTTTTTTTCTTTTCTTTTTTCTTTCTTTTTTTGAAAACAACTAGGGTGCCTCATGGAGGTTTTCACCCAGGGATCTTATTCTCTCTTTCTTTTTTCTTTTTTTTCTTCTTTTTTCCAACCCATTGGCCGCCTCATGGAGGTTTTCAATCAATGAGCCAATCTAAGGTGCCTCCGAGGAGTTTTTCACCTTAGATTTTTATTTTATTCTCATTTTCATTTTTTTCTCTTTTTCTCTTTTTTTTTCTACCCTACCCTACTTGAAAAATAAAATCATTTTCAAGTATAAGAATACTTCCAATGGAGCCATGTGCACATCGAGATTAGAGACAAAATGATGTGGAGGCTTGAAAGGCATGCTTTTGATAGCTATCTGGATTTCAGAGACCAAATGATTTGACTTTGAAGGAATCAAGCACAACTGAGGAAGAGAGTATTGCTGCAACTTAGTGACCGTATGAAACCATATCTCAATATAGCTCCGATATCCTTGGTCCTTTTGCTGATCTGGGTCATTCTCGATATCTTCTTCTATCATGACTTTTACATCTTCCTCTTTTTTCTGATCTTTCTCTTGAATACATGGAGGATTTGATGGTAACCATGAGGGAACTCTCTCGATCTCTGATTCTGATGTCTTCTCTTCATCAAGTGCAGCCCATGGTTCTTTGATCTCCTCTTTTGAATCTTCTTTTGTTGGATGTGGTCCTTCAATGCTTTCAAGATAATCTCTTTTTTGCAATACTCTTCCTGAGCTATGGTGAAGATTGTTGAGCTCAAGAGGAGTTGTTTGGGCATGTTGTGCCTCAGCATTGCAATTGAGTTGAACTACTTCACTGTGCGGGTTTGGAAATGGTGGTATGAGTAGTTGAGTGGGGGTGTATATTTGAGATGGATGTGGATGGGGTTGTGGTTGGGCAGGTGGTGGAGGAAAATGAGTGGGAGGAGAGTTGTACTGGGGCCTCCACCCTTGATGAGGTGCATTCCATTTAGGTTTTGGTTGAGCATAAGAGTGAAATGAATGAGCAACTGGAGGAGCATGGTATTGAGGAGGATGCAACCAAGGAGGGGGTGTGGACCAAGAAGGATGAGCAGGGGGACCCCAAGAAGGCATGGAAGTGGCTTGATAGGGGTCATAATAGGTCTGAGATGTCCCTTGCATTCCTTGTTGGTAGGGTATGGGTCCATTTGGCCTCCTTTGGTTCATATAATAGAGTGATTCAGTGGCTCCTTTGGCTCTCTGATATGTATCTTTAAGTCCAGGCAAGGAAGGGCACTGATTTGTAGGATGGTATTCTTCACAGACGAAACACACTTCTAGGGAGTGCATTGGACATTCATTCCTAGGATGCTTTCTAGTGCACCTAGGACAAAAGATGTCCAAAGCCCTCTTGGCTTCCTCTTGATTCCTTTGGATCTGCAAGGTATCCAGTTGCATGGCAAGAAACTGCCTCATATCGCTCTTGAAATCTTCCATCTGATTTTCAAATTCATTTTTGGATAAGGTATTGCTCTCAACATTTCTGTTTGTAGCCATTTGCTCTAGAGGAATGTTTTCTTCTTCTTTGCCCCTTGAGGTTCTTCAAATATGTCTTGCTGTCCACCTAAGGGTTCTTTAATCACAACCTTCGAAGAAGAGAGAAGGTTGGCTGTGTGAAGCAATGGGGGCATTGTGCAATCATTTTTCTGAATTATCTCTACTCCTACAAGGCATGAAAGGAAATCTTTTTGGTTGATTTTTGTTTTTTTCTACTTGTACCTACAAAACTGAAATAGATTGAACTGCAACTAACTATCTTGCTAAAATGAAAATACGAAATTAAGATGAAAGCAGGAAAGGACTAATCTATTTTGCTCAAATGAAATTGCAGGAATGAAATTCTAAGCTACGCTTGCAGAATGGAAATTGCGGAATTGAAATGCTAATCTACGTTACAGAATTGAAATTGCGGAACTAAAATGCTAATATACACTTGCAGAATTGAAATTCTAATCTATGCTTGCAAAATTGAAATTGTGGAATTGAAATGCTAATCTATGAAAGCAGGAAATGTCTACTCTACTTTTGCGGAAATGAAATTGCA
>APFE030748141.1:0-10832 GCA_000404065.3 Pinus taeda | reverse complement strand
CCGAGAATAGATCGGTGAGACAAAAAAATCCCCGGAATGTAGATCGTTACCATAAAACTAGGTTTACCTAGGTGATTACATACATGACATGGATCTGCTGAGATCATTTACATTATACACATGCAAATTGGGTTTACATTATAGAATGATTCTCAGGCTGACAATGATAGCTGGATGGCAGGAACACGTTGATCAGGTGTTATCCCTTTTGCGAAAAAAGGGGTGTACTGCTATGGGTCTTTGACATGTAGTGGTCAACACTATGGAAGACTAATCCTTAGAGGACTTAGTCTAAGTACTACAATACGAAATTTGATTAAGCATAAAGTAAAAGAATAAAATCCTAGAAATTATATATCCTATACAATAATCTAATCTCAAAGATTCACTAAAGATAAGAGATAGGAGACATCCATTAACTCCACTACATTGTTTGATGTTGTAATAGCTCCTTTCGTCCTAGAAACCCACAAGGTCAATTGCTCTCTATTCTAGTTCTAGAACATATATTAAAATTTAGATAATTGTCACACAAGAGCATTTTCTAGGTAAGCAAGTTTTTCTAATTGACTTCCAACAAAGGGAAATGAGGGAGATTCCCTCCTTATATAGATAAGGCGTTCCTATAACCGTGAGCTAATACAATACCATGTGCTCAAGAAAAAATCATAATCCTAGTACCATGAGTACCCTTAGTACAATGAGTAAAAAACACTCCAAGATGAGCATCCTCATAAAACAATGGGTAAAAACCATGTTTGCGCCCAAACTACTACCATAAACCATGAGTGCCTTCAATATACCATGGGTGCCCTCCAAAACCACCATACATGTGAGAAATGAGGGCTAAAGGAGGTGCACCCTATCAAAAGTTTTAGAAACATCCACACATGGCATAGGAGAGAGTAAGTGTGTTGTTCGCACATTCTAAGCAAGTACACTAACCATCCTAGAAATGTGAAAAAGGGGTCCAAAATGGGTGCACTCCACAGAAGTGCTAGAAATGTCAAGATATCACCATCATAATTCGATCATGTATGCTCTATATGTAGACAAATGTACAAATGATGATGTGGATACCTCTATGATGATGTCCAATGCATTGTCACAATCCTAGGAAATTAAATGTATCCCAACATAGTGGCATGGATTCCAAGAAAAATGGCACAACTCCCATTATGTACATGGATCCAAAGGCAATACCACAGATCTCAATGCAAGTGCATGAATCTTCAAACATACAACATGGATGCCAATGCAAGGCATCCACCTATAGTGGTGAGTTGAGTCTTAATACACTAGTCATTAAGCAATGCACATTAAATAATATCTTTTAACAACATCCTAACATAAGTTAATTTTATAATATGCCTAATGTTTACAATGTTAGGACAACATTACCCCTATTACATGTGACAATCCCTAAGAGAATGGGGATCTCTTAGATCACTTAGTTAAAAATAGGTAAGAATGATGGATAAGTTATGGAAATGGAAGGGAATTTCATGTATTGACCATATGTGATGATGTAAAGGTTTTTTTATTTTGTCTAACTAGCTTTCAAGAGCTAGGAATCTTCATTATTTGCACATGTAAGCCTTAAAAAGGATTTTTTCTTAGAGTTACCACCTTAGCACTTTGTTTTACTACCCCTTTTCATATTTTCTTTTTTATTTATTTCTTATCCATTCCTTTAGATATGCATTATTCAGAGTAGGACTTATGGTGTAAGGGCTTTTTAATGAGGTGGCATATCTTTAGCTATATTATTTCTTAACCTTTAACTTTGATGTTGTTCACCTCTAGTTTCTTTTCTTTTCTTTTTTTGCTTTATTTGACTTGGACTTCATTGATTTTCATTTTGTTCAACTAGACTTTGCTAGATGGCATATTATAAGCCAAACATGAGTGGGAATTTAATTTTTTTTTATGAATGAGTGGAAATGATGAAAAATGTTTAGTCTAGTTCGGATATGAAGTATGCTAACTCAACTAGATCCTTAGTGGTATGGCTTGACCCAAGTCTTCATGATAGTTATTTGAGGACAATTATGTTACCCCATGGTACAATGAGACAAAATGTTAAATTTTTTATTGTTAAGAAGTGTTATTAGATCACACCCAATGTTTCCCATGTTCATGACTAGGTAAAAAACCATCACAAGATGTCTAAGTAAGAAACCCACTCACAAGAGCATAGCACATCAAATCAAATAAAGATCATGTGTATGAATATATGAGGTAGCATTTGTGAGTGCACATAATATCTAAGGTGTAAGGCATAAGGGTTGATATACCATGGTTAGTCATGTAAAAGAACTCATGACTGATGTAAGGGTAGATGACTATATATCTAATGAAAGAATTGGAAGAACAAATATGAATTGAAAAAAAAGAAGCAAGAGAGCTCATCCAAGCATCAACACCACTCCCAAAAGAAGGTGGATTTAGAAGTAATTTCCTTAAAATGGCAATAGTAACTACAAGCATTAATAATAGAATCAATAATATCAATAAGAATGTCAAGGGTATTCCATGACCCGTACAACTTGTTTTGATCATATTAAACAAAAATGTTGGCGGCACACAACTATGACTACATGGTCGTGGTAAATATTTATATAGTTAGGGGTTTTATATCCATGATAAGAATAATGTGTTTCTCCGTTGCATCTAGAGAAGTGAAGCTCCCTTACCACCTTAGGTGGAATAGATCATTGTCTTTGTGTGTTCATGTGTCACATATTTAGGTAATGTTAACAAAATAAATTAAAATGTCTAGTGTTGAAAAGAAAAACAGAGAAAACCAAATATGGCATATAGTTACTTTTAATTAATCACCAATGTTGGCGGCACACAACTATGACTACATGGTCGTGGTAAATATTTATATAGTTAGGGGTTTTATATCCATGATAAGAATAATGTGTTTCTCCGTTGCATCTAGAGAAGTGAAGCTCCCTTACCACCTTAGGTGGAATAGATCATTGTCTTTGTGTGTTCATGTGTCACATATTTAGGTAATGTTAACAAAATAAATTAAAATGTCTAGTGTTGAAAAGAAAAACAGAGAAAACCAAATATGGCATATAGTTACTTTTAATTAATCACCAATGTTGGCGGCACACAACTATGACTACATGGTCGTGGTAAATATTTATATAGTTAGGGGTTTTATATCCATGATAAGAATAATGTGTTTCTCCGTTGCATCTAGAGAAGTGAAGCTCCCTTACCACCTTAGGTGGAATAGATCATTGTCTTTGTGTGTTCATGTGTCACATATTTAGGTAATGTTAACAAAATAAATTAAAATGTCTAGTGTTGAAAAGAAAAACAGAGAAAACCAGATATGGCATATAGTTACTTTTAATTAATCACCAAATGTGGAAAAATAAGGTAGCAGTGATCCATAAAATCCCCAAACATTTTCAGGAGCCAAGGAGTTTGCACCTAGATTTAGATGGAATTATCATTATAAGCATCATAGTAAGCTAAGATCTCTACTCAACTATGTAGATATAGTCTTTGTAAGACCTTTCGACAACTTGAAGCTCGTGTTCTTTTTATTGAATAGGGAAATTTTATAAGATTGAATTATTTAACATTGTAGATTTATTTTGAAAAAATAATATAAACTCGTTCTATTACCAGATTTGTATTTGAAGGCATAGATGAAGGATCCTTAAATGGGGCTTTGGAACGTGCTTTCAAATACTACAATGAAAGTAAGTTGAGATTGCCATTTTGGTTCATTTCGTACAAGTTAATCATCCATAAAGCAAGTAAAAATCTTTACACTTCACACCTATAAATATTTCATGTAATTTTGCAGAGCCACAATTTTGGATGGATCTTGTTTCTAAGATTATGCAGATTGACAATAGTTGGGAAAAATCAGCTGGGGAATATGTTGACCTATATAACTCTATAAGAGTAAGATAGTGAATGGAATTGATGGTAAATTGAATGTGCTAGTTGTTGTAGTTATAGCAAACATATGTATCAAAAAATTCGAAAGACATTGGACTTACTGAAACATCTATATTTATAACTTTTAATGGCATTTTATCCTAGTCTTTCAAATAATGAAGCCAAGAAAAGAGGTATTTTAAGCAAATGAGACATTTTGTTTCTATTTATGTATTTTTGATATATTCATATTTTCATCATTTTGTAGTTGTAAAGTAATACTCATCCATCCTTCAAATTAGCTTTTTTCTTCATTATTTTATTTTAGTTGTTGTGAAGTTGATATTTATTTTACTACTTGGCACCACATTAGAAAATAGTAATCAAGGTAGAAGCACTTTAAAAATGGTGGTCCGTGTGACAAAACACCACTTATACCATGTAAAAGATAAGAGTACTCGTATAGAAAAATTATAACTATGTCACCACTATTCCTTATTGTAAAAATACTCGTATGAAAAAAGTATCGCCTTCTCGCCCCCATTTACTCATTCCTCATTGTTCAAATATGAAAAACGAAATTGTCTGATAAAAAACCATTTACTCATTCCTTATTGCTCAAATATGAAAATTTACCAAATTCTGTGATAAAAAACGTCTAGACAAAAAATGTATTGTAATCACTGCATGTAAAACATGTTGTGCAAGCATGCCAACATAGATATGAAACATCTATATATTAAGGAATGAGCAAGTCACCTTAAAATCTATTTTGGAAAAGCACTTCACGAAACAAAATGAGTGAATATGTCATGTCATTCTTTGTTTGTATAACATATATAGCAATCATTCAACGCAAGAATAAAAACGATTCATTATTTATCTAAAAGGGAAGAGTTACTTTAAATAATAGGAAATGGTTTTCATATTGCAATGATATTGAAATTTAAACTTATGGCTGTTTTATTAAACATAAGAATTATCACAATCTCACGAACTTTCAAATAACATCTTTGTTAATATTTTATCAGGTTTTTATATTTATGTGTTCCATTAAGTAGTCATCTCCTTGCAATTTTCTTAAAATTACAAGAGATTATGATGACAAATTTTGAATCAACCATGGAAGGAAAGGATGTATGTAACAGCCTTTGTGAAAATTTCATGTAATAAAAGTTAATAAAGGCAAAAACAATAACCACGGTTGATGGAACACTATTCTACGCTGAATGTTGGGCAAAATCTTAGTGATGGGAATTATTTGTGATTTTTTATGGCTAAAGAAATTGGCAAAGGCAATGGCTATGGCTAAGGCTTTGGAAAGACAAAATGGCATTTTTTGCACATTTATTTATGAAAATAATGGAAATTAAGAGAAAAAAGTGGAAGGTCACAAGTTGCATGTGAGGAGGAAAATGAAGGAAAATAATGGAAAATGAAAAAAATATAGGTCTGATTCATAAAAAGACTTATGAGGATTAGTTGGTAACCTTTTATCAGTTTAGTTTTGGAGCTCTTTTATTTTTCTCTTTTTCTCATACTCTTGGAGACTTAGCGTTTTCTTGGAGAACTCTTGGTGGGTGTGGCATACTTGCATTCTTGGAGCAAGAAGGAAAATGAAGAGCAGGTAAGCGCAAGATGGCATCGAGATTAGCAGTTACATCAGATTTACTTGCAGGTACCGAGTTGTATGTATGTTTCCTTCACTAGTTTTGGCATGCATGGCATATGCATGTGGTTTGTTGGTTGTGATCTGTCATTGGCATGGAGGATGGTCAGGATTGACAGTGGATTGTCTGGCCTTGCCATTTCCTGGATAGCCATGGTGATTGTGGGTTTATTTTCATTGTGGTGTTTTTGGTTAGTTCTCATGTTTCCTTAGCTTGGGTTGGGTTACTAGTCCCGTAGCCTTGGTTTGAAAAATGCTCTGGAGCCCTAGAACAGCTTGGGTTGAGTTACTAGTCTCCTAGCCTTGGTTGGACAAATGTTCTGGAGCCCTTGGTGAGTTGAGTTACTAATCCTGGAGTCTTGGTTGGACGAACGCTCTAGAGCCCGGTAAAATTTGTGCGTTGAGTTATTAGTCCTGAAGCCTTGGTTGGAAAAACACTCTAGAGCCTTGGAAGACTTGGATAGAGATCAATCTGATGATGGTTTTGTGATGTTTGACTGTGAGGTGGAACCATTGTTTGATGGGTTGAGGTAGATGGCCTTTGGAAGCCCTGGATGAGTTTGATTGATGTATTCTATGAGATCCCACAATCATGATTGGAATATGGCACAGGGGTGAATGGTTGAAGAGAAATTTAGCTCAGTCATTTTACAATCAGATGGAACGTGGAAGTCCCATCCCAAGTTTGGATTTTGCATCATTAATGAAACGTTATTTCTCCTTGTATTTCTATGAGATTTTTGATGGATTATATGTGGTATATATGGTTGTACTTTCATGAGTATTTATGTTGCTATTATGCTTGTTATGTTTGTGTTTTATGACAACAATTGTGTATGGATTTCATCATGTTTTTTACTTGTAATTGAATGATCAATGTATTCGTGACCTAATGGATGGAATGGCAGTTGATGTGTTGAGACATCAATGGTTGTAGAATTGAGGCTTTTGTGATCCATCATAGTTGTAAGAAGAGCTTCGGCGTAAATCACATGAAAAAGACCTTTGTCGACGCGTTTCGAACCAACTAGTGTGGTTCGAAACGCGTCGACAAAGGTCTTTTTCATGTGATTTACGCTGAAGCTCTTCTTACAACAGCAATGGTTCTTAGCAATTCTCAGCTAAGTATGAAACCCCTATGCGTAGAATTGTTATTTACATCTGTAGATTACATATTCATGATATGTTTGAAGAAATGCTTGTCATGGCTAGTAGGGGTCCATTCAAGGTTTCCTTCAAGCATTTGCTTGAGTATTATCATTTCCATGTTACTTTACTGTTCTAAAGGTGTCATTAAATTCTAGGCAATGACCTGGGCTCTGGGTCTGAAAAAGTGGCTCAAATCTTGGGGATGTTGGCAGACCACTGATAAATTTAGTCTTTGAACGCTGGCAGACAAGCCTATGAGAGAGAATTACATGTCTATAACATAAGAGTGATTGACGCTTAAGTTGTCCAAAAGTTCAGTGGGACCCAAGGGCAACTTGTTTGAAGTGTTGGATTCGTTTCAGAGGGTCTTGAAGCTGATGTTGAATGTATGTATGGTGTGTTTCCGTCGGTTCCACTTCCTTAACATGACTTAAGAGGTCGAATCATATCATAGTGGCCTCTCGTCGCATGTTTACCTCGGTTGGTCGGTTGCTTGGGTAGATGTGGGAGGAGGGTGTTACAATGTATATATTCGAAAATATGCATCAATAAATTTTATAAAGCCATGTTCCATAATGATTCAAGTGAATTTTTTCTTGTTAAGAAAACCAATATTTCAAACAAAATCAATCAACAATTTGAATGAAAAATAGACATACCAAAATTAATCGCGACAACAAAGTGAAGGCTGCTAAATCAATCAATAAAATTGAACATAATTTACCTAGTCATTGAAGTTATCAAAGAAAAACAATGAAGATATTGGACATCATATATTTATGTTAAGTGCTAATATGCTTCTGTGATCATTAATTGATCTTGGGTGACTTTATGTTCATTACACTATCTATTATGAAATTACACTCTTATTCATTTAAATTCACAAAATAACAAATTAAAATTGCCATGTATGTATGTATTATAAAATAAAAATGGCTAAGAGTACATTGAATTCCTGAAAAAGCTATACTATACTATTAATTCTACTTGATCAACTACATTTACTTCATGCTTGTGTGATCATTAATTGATCTTGGGTGACTTTATGTTCATTAAAATATCTATTATGAATTTACACTCTTATTCATTTAAATTCACAAAATAACAATATAAAATCGTCATGTATGTATGTATTACAGAAAAAAAAATGACTAAGAGTACATTGAATTCTTGAAAAAACTATACTATACTATTAATTCTACTTGATCACCTACATTTACTTCATCACTTGCATTGACATCATTTTCTTCTTAACTTAGTACAGCAATTACAACTTCCAAAGCCCTTTTTCCTCTAGGTGTACATAGATTAACAAACCACCTTTTTTTGTCAAACACATTAGATTGGAATAAAATTTGTTCACATTGTTTTGGTAACATGAATAATTAGGTTTGAGATACTAACATTCTTTTACATATGTCAGTGGAATATAATTCATTATCTATGTGATATCTAACAAATCTTCTTCTATAAAAGGAAAAATCATAATTATATAGATTTAAAATTACACATTTAAATGCCCTATAGACCACCTCAATCATCTCATAATTGGTGCCCAACCAACATAATCAAGTTCCCCATTTTATTGGTTCTGTATCCCTTCAACTTGCATTACTTATATGATAAAATGCAATAAACACTCGACAGTCACATATTTTTTTGTGACAATCTACGCTTACACTTTAAAATGATGACCATATGCCCACATTGCATGATATGGTTGTACCTTCAAAAAAAAGATTGTATTACAAGATCGATTATTGTTTTTCAACTTGCAACAATATATAAATATATTTAATTGAAATTTATGCAATTATTCTCATGATCAATTCAATGTCACACAATCTTTTTGCATCCAATTCGTATGTTGAATGCATTTAGCTCACTTTCCTTGTTGGTTGATTCCAAATTTTGAATGCGTTTCTTCACCCATATGTTTGTGCACTATATGAGCCATTAGTAATGTATTTTTCAAAGAGTGGAATATAATGGTTTAGCCTCCATATTGAATGAAATGAATATATTTCTATCACTCGTTACACATAGTATTGTGCATTACCACCATTTACTATTAGCCTCCATATTGAATGAAATGAATATATTTCTTTGATCCCATTAAATTTCATTTGCAATGTTAGTGAACCCTTAATATTATTCAATTTTATAGTGAAAATGTGTATTCCTAAAATAGCACAATTATAACTATGCATATATCTGTGAAATAATTATATTACAATTTTTACATATGTATCTAAAATAAGTATATTACATTTTTAAACCCATATGTCTTCATTCGTCTCAAGTTTCTTTCCTTATAATTGTACTTCAATCAAGATCACCATTACACATGAGTAGAACATTTATTTGCATTTCTTTCAAGAACTCAACATAAAGAAAAAGAGATTTATTAGCAATATACCATTCAACTATGCATCCTTTAGGACATGCTTGTTGCTTTATAAACCCCTTAAGTGTTTCCATGTACCTTTCTTAAGGAAGAACATCCACTATAACTTACGATGCCAACTAATTGAATGTCTTTAACCAAATGTACCAAAAGATGAACCTAAGCATCCATAAAACTAGAAACGAACTGCTCCTAAAAAATACAAACAAACTCCACTAATTAATTCTACAATAAGGGGTGCTTGTGACATGTGTCTCTTTAGATGTGATCCATCTAAAGTCAAGATGACCCTAATTACTATTTATTAATTTCATAAAAATTGTCATGGTAATACTTGGATATATTTATTCATTGAAGATAAATTTATGGTCTAGATAGAAAATATGAGAAAACAACCTTACACATGCAAATAACCATTTAATGGTGTGATGTTAATCTTGTGTGAGAGTAGTGCATCTACGTATAACTATTTGATAGATATGTTGAACATATGCAACCTCAATATCAATTAGAATATGCATAATTAATATTTCTAGAGTATTTTAAATCATATTTACTTTTCTTTTTGTTGGCTTGATTCACGAGGGTTTGAATATCCAATCCCATGGTCTACATAGTACTTCATAACATGGAAAACAACATTAGTAATATGTACCTTAAACAATTTATAGTGAACACACGTCCTGAGATCTATCAACTAACCATTAATGGTGAATGTTTTTCTCAATAAAGAATTATATCATGTTGATGTTTTAATTGCATGAACTACCTTATTCACAAGTTTTAAGTCATATTTAAACAATATCCATTGTGTAGCGGGGTAATTTGTTGATTATCCACATTAGTTGTTTCATTCTTCATAGATATGTTTGTCTAATTGAGTTAAATCTCTTCTAAATCCATTTTGTATCTTTCTCATGAAATAAATATGTTTACAAAGAGATTCTAACACATTTCTAAACATGTGCTTTGGATACAATAAATGTGTCACTTTATGTTTTCTCAATATGGGATGTTGTAGAATTTGGAAGCCTTGTTCATGCCTTTTGGCATGTGATCAAGAGAAATTTTGAATTCATCTAAATCATTGTTAATATCATATAGGTCTCCATCAAACATATCCTCTCAAATCAATTCAATGCAAGATTCAATCTTCTTTAACCACAATTTTGTTAATTTTTTTTAGGGCTATATTGTTCTTTGCTTTAGATAATTGCATTTTTTAACTTTTTCATATATCACATTCATCCCACATACATTTTAACATCATTAGAAATTATGTAGAAAAAACAATATCATCAACAATGCAACAAAACAGTAAAAGGAACATCAAAAGAAAATCATACAAAAATAGAAACACTAGGATTTGGTCAGAGACCAGAGAAAAACCCCACAAGGGAGAAAACCAAGAATTCAATTCTTCTTCTTCTATATAATCATCAATTGTTCAACTGAGATACAAAGTACAATGAGAATGAAGCACAATAGTCATCTCAGGCCTCTTAACTTCAATCATCAAAGGAACACATCATATATGCATTGCCATGAGTCAAGAGTGATTGCCATCAAGGTCACTGATGTATGAGTATTAGGGTTTCTCTTCAAGGTCTTTGCATGTATCTCAGAGATACATGAGATGGTGTCACAAGACGGTATATATCGTGCCATACCATCATGCCAATACCAAAATTGTAT
>APFE030748139.1:23961-36827 GCA_000404065.3 Pinus taeda | reverse complement strand
GCTTTTGAAACGGTCAGAAATAGCTTGGTACATTTTAAAGCCTTACAGTAATAAAATGAACTTTAAAACAAGAATAAAGAAACAATTTAGTCTAAATAACTAATATTTTGTCTTGTTGGTTTTTTCTTGGGATTTTGAGTTCAGGTGTATGCCATCTATAATGAATTAAGGAAAACAAATTTGGTAAAAATTACATAATAGAAATTTTTAGCCGACATGAATTAGCCAATGTGATTCATCAAATGAACCAATCACATGATTTGTCATATACCAAAAGACTTTTCTTAATCCATTAAAATTGTTAAGTTGTGGAATTTAAATACCCTACAATTTTTTAATGATATTAAATCTATTTCTAATATTAAAATCGAAATTAAAACACTAAAAATAGATTCAACTCAAAACGTGAAATCATCATGTCTACGTTTTCTAAATAAACTCTCTGCTTGGAACTTTGACCGCCTAAAACTGTGACTTTTATAAAACTCTACAAAATATCTAAATTTGGTATTATAGTGTTTTTTTATCGACATGATACCCCCCGAGTAGCACTTCAAAATCAAAATCAAAATCATAGAACAGAAACACCCCAAAAAAAACCAGCGTGCATGGCCATGCAGCTAAGAAACAGTTCAAGGCAATGCAGTGCAGTACACAGTAGGGAACAAAAAGAGGAGAGTGTATTCGGTGTGTGAGAATGTGTTATGTATGATATATATTTGTTAGAACTATTTTATTACTGAATGTTTTGATAATTATTAAAATATGAAAATCAAAGAACATGTAAATCAACAAATCATTCACACAAATGAATACAATATGCACTTTAGGGAACTTAAAATAGGAGGAAATCTAGCTAGAAGGTAAGTTCATTGTTGTTCTTTGTTTCCTTTAGTAATGGAAATGAAAACACAAAAAAAGAGACACTTACTACAAACTTTCCTTTGACATGATGGCCTAAGTGGCTACCAAAAATTCTTATTCATCATCTATTGCTTCCTAACATCTCGCTCCACAACCATGAAACAAATACAAAGTTAAAGGAATTGAATCTTCTCTATTTCAACTCACCTAATATTTGGTATGGACTAATAACCATCTACATTTAAGGCTTTTGCATTCCTCCACCCTCAATTAGCACTAGGTTTTAGACAATCTAAAATCCTCTTCAATGTCTACATTAGGGAAAATTTTAAGCATGGAAATTTATCCTAGAGTGTAGAAATGTTGGAAAATCCTACTAGCTACTCAAATTGTTTCGCCATATTCATCTAAAAATATAACAATTTTATATACTCTACAAAATTTTGAAGAATTTTGGCATAAAATAATTTTAACCTAAAAAATTTATGTGAATCATTTTAAAAAAGAAAAAGGAAAGCAACGAATACTTGATTCGAAAAAGAATGGAAAACAAGTCTATCTATGAAATTTTTCTCCTAACATTTCTCGTGTTCTAGATGTGTGTAGGTCCACCTGTGCCATCAACTTAGTACCATCATGGCCAACAAGGTAGCTCCACTTGTGGCAAGCATAATTTTAATATATGATATCTTGTTGGGGTGATTTTTACACCATTATAAAGGTCACTATATGAAGAATTACGTCACAACATTCTATGCTAATATTGTAAGTTTTTTGCTCGAGGAATTTCCATTTGATTGACCAAAATGGAACTATAAAATTTGGAACTTTGAGTCTGTTAATTCGGACATGCCACTAACTTAACAGGTACTCCCCAATAGAAACACCTAATGTATGGGGCACAAACGTGGGAACATACATCTCAGTAACCAATGGAATGAAGGTGGACATAATTTCTCCTTATTCTACATTTCAAAAGTGGGAAGAAGTCCTTTTATACTGGATGAGCAACTAATTCTTGACATCATGTGAGAACTACACAAAAAAGGAAAGGAGGATCACCAAAATGAGTTATATTCAATTGAACAAGTAAAGAGTCTATCAAAGAATGGTTCTAATTGAGTTGAAGATGTTCATTAATGAACTCAACTTTTATGTCTTAATCTTCCTTTGGATGTCATGTGTGAGTCCTAACTATATCTATGTTTGTGTCATTATTTATGCACAACTGATATTGATTAATGATTTTCGATTCCTCTACCTTTTGAGTAAATCCTCTAATACTTCTTGACTCAAGTCTATTTTCATCTATATATTTACTTCTTGAGGCCCCTAGCCACCTAGACATACCTTTCTACTACTTTCCTTGAATTAGCTAACAACCAACACACTCTATGATGATAGTCGCATAACCATTATTAGCTGGAACTTTATCTCTGTCATCCTACAAGTGTTTCAAGTGTTATTAGCATTTTGGCTTAAGCACAAAATATGGGTCCAAACCTCATGATAGACCAACACTCAATAGTTGACCTCCAGACATCGACTATACATATCACTTGATACTTCCATCTAATTGCCATGTTAGCACCATTGCACATTCTAATCTATATCACCTTGTCACATAATGTGTCCACGTCAACAACATGTCATCTCCATGTCTATGCCACATCAGTGCCACGAAAGCTCCACATTGATGCCATATGACCACCACATTAGTGCCACATCATCATCATGTTAGTCCCATGTTATATCTGTGTGAGTGGCACATCAAAGCCACATTATCATATATAACCTTAGGGCCCTTATGAAGTTTTGTATAATTGGAAGAAAGCTCTGATAGGAGGGCTTGAGGATCTAAATCCGATATCCATCACTTAAAAATATTGGACCATACATCACAATTAACTAATGGACAATGTGAATTTTGTTAGAATCAAGGAGTTGAGCTTCTGCTTCCTAGAGAATTCTGGGAATTGTCCTCCCAATCTTAGAATCCATCACTCAACAATTCCCTAACTTCTTGTTAAGTAATAGAAGTGAAAATTTTATCTACAGTCGAGGTTTCTACAAGACTCTAAAGAATTCTCTAATCATTGAAAATTAAAAGTCTAATTCTTAAAATACAACAACTCCATATACCTTTCTAGATATCTCTTGGTCGTGGCCCGTATGTTAGCCATATGATCAAGAGATGAGGATGACACCTTCCTATCAAGAAATTTTTGTACATTGTTTCTCTAAAGAACTCCATCCCAAAATTTCTTTCCATCCCAAAAAGTTGTCAATCCTCGAATTTCTCCAAGGAAGGAAAGTTGGTAGAGGGGTCTTGAGGGTTAATAATGACTTTGACAAGGAAGTGAAGGAAGATTTCTCATGTATAGAGATCCTTCCTAACCATGAAGGCACCCAAGCACTCCACCCTCACTACTAGTAACCATTTAACTTCCCATAGGAAGTCACATAGGACATTACACATGATTTGTCTCTTCTGAGGCCTTTAGACCTATTCTCCTAACTAGGGAGGCATTTTTAATGATTTTTATTGCAAACAAACATACATCATGGTTGCCAAATCCTTCAATTGACTTAGCACGATCAACATCTTTATTTCAAGGAAAATTGAGCTCTTTAGATCCATCAACATACTATATAGCCATTCAAGAATTGTTCAATGAACTCTGAAACATTTTTCATTGGATGTTTTATGAATACAACTCTCACCTAGGTCATTACCTTGCCCTTAAGGCTAATTTCCTTGATTCCAAGTATAAAACACGTTCAAAAATACCTTTTAATATCTACATCAAACCTAGGGATTCTATGACCTAGCTATGTTAGACCAATTTTATTTATTAAACTCATTGATATCTCTCAACAATAAACTAGTTATCATGACTATCCAAGGCATTGAGGGGTGAGATTCCCTAGTCTTCTCAGCCTTTTTATTTCGTTGGGGTCTGTAACATATGGGATATAGGCACTAACAAGGACTATAGGTCAATCTACCCCATCCTCCTTACACACATTATAAGTGCATATAAAGTTACACAAGCAATAATATGAACATTACATAGTTATGGTATCTATTAAAGGCATATTTATCCTACCATAACATAAAAAAGTAGTACAAAATATATAATATCTATGTAGTAGGAAATCCATAGATACACAACCTGTCAACATAGATTCCATTTTATGCATTATGGTTTACATTACAAATTTATGTTAGCAAGGGTACTTATCTGATGAGAGATAAAAGGACTCCCATAATTGATGAAGGGTAAGCCACATTCTACCCCACAATAGGCTTAGATTCATCACAATATTTATTTTAGTTGGCAACCACCAAGTCAAACCATGAAGCCATCATGGAGGTCCCAACCAAAATTACAACTTGTAAGCATGAAGACCATTCTCCTACTTTTCATCAAGCTCCTTAGTTTTCTTATTGTCAAATAAATCCTAGAGTTCATTTGAGCTACTTTATGTGGTTTCTCAGCTACTGCTACAACATAAAGGGGGGTTTTAAGACAATATTTGATATAATTTTTGGGTAAATTTTCTTAAGTTGAGACAAAAAAATATATATATTGTCTTAAATATTGCCTTTAAGCGAGTGCCTTAGGAGACAGTTTTATTTTTTTCTATAGAGAGATAACAATTGGGATTAAATACATATTGCCTTTATAGAGACAATATGTCTTTAATCCTAGCCATCATCTCTCTAGAGATAATAAAAAAGTATATTTAAAGGCAATACAATATCACTTTTCTCTCTTTATAGCCAATATAATGCAACGAATCTAGAAAAATATCTCACGATTGAAATAAATCAATATAAAAAGTATTTAATTAAAATAAAATATAATATCATTGATTAATTCATGTTAGGGAACAGTGGAATCGAACCACCAACCTCCTACTTATAAGGAAGATGCTCTTCCATGGAGTTAACACCTTTTACATAATTATGTGAGGAGTTATTACAATCCTTGAAAGTGCATTATACGCATTGATTTAAAAACAAACCCTGCACATAATGACATCATATTTTTAAAATATACAATAATACAATTCTTATTTCTAATTTAATAAAAAAATTAATGGATTTATCTCAATGTTACACCCCTATAGCATGACCTGCACAATAAGATCATATTTCACCATTCAATAGTTTTGTTCGAGATGGTAGTCAAAACTATGTTAAGTCACAAAACATCTGTACAAAGAGTCAATAACAAATTCAATAATTTTACAAGAAACTCTAGGTCGAAAAACCTCTCTTGCAAAATTTGATTAAATAAATGAAAGAATTAGCCTTTTTATTTGTTGGAACAATAGCTTAGGAATCTAGCCCATAATACTGCATCCCGTCTTATCTGAACTTGTTTAAAAATATTAATGAAGTATTTTATTTCCTCAATTTCTGCTTCAACAAGCTCAAATTGCATAACCAATCACATCACTCTCGATCAAATGTAATAAGAAATTACAATGCAATTAGCTCAAAAGATATATGTTCTAACCAAACTAGGGAAGCACCTTCTCTCTTTTATAGAAGAAGTGAAGAGAAGTTTACATTGAAACTACCCATGCAAGTGATGTGCCCCATTTAAGACTGTTAAAACCTAACCATAATGTGTCTAATAGAGTGTCCCATCATGCATGGTTAAGCATGCCTTAAACATAATACTTACTACAATAGAATGAGTACATGGATTCATCAGCCTAAGACGGCTAGGTTTAATGGCCATCTAAAGATTGAAAACCTCCTCATGCAATGTGCCATTCCTAACTTGGGATTTGCACCACCCCAAAATAGTGTGAACAATGTTTATGCAAGACCATGGATGAATTGAACTAGATCTACTAGGTATATGCTCCATTGAAGGATAATAACTCCCACAAAATAGGTAAACTATAATAGCCCTATTTCAAGTCACAATTGAAAAAGGGTTCGTTGCAGAATCATTGTGAACTGAACTAGATCAGTTGGGTACATGTTCTGGTGAAGGATAATAACAAGCAAGCAAGAAGTGAAATATAATAACTCTATTTCAATTCACAATGGAAAAGGGGTCTACAATGGGGCCATGAATCAACAAATAAAGACAACATATGAGAGGTCATGTTCCCTGAAATTGATGCAGGTTACCAGAATTATGAGAGGGATGACCTTGAATGACTCGTATTTACACTATTAAATTTAACCATTTTCCACATAAAATTATAGTAAATGGAAAAAGTCACAACAATAATAATAGGTTGACTATTCTCCCCTACAGTATCCACCCTCATTTATTTCTATGGTGAATAATTTTAGATGGCGTAAAAAGTACATACAATTGAATTCAACACTATCTCTGTCACTTGTAAAATCAACAACAATCAAAAAATAGGATGCACTATGATTTGTCACATCCATAGCCAAAAGATTAGAAACCACCAGGGCAATGATTTTTAGAATATGGATTGATAACAAAAACTCAATGTGAATACTTATAACTTACTCAACATAGAACCAAAGTATGCACGATAGCTAACAAAGATAATTGACTAGATTTTTACATTCCATCAATTGAATGATACTCCTTTTCAAGTCACACTTGAAAAAGGTTCTGTAGCTCGATTGTGAATACAATACTAAGAGAGCACATATGAGAAGTCATTTTTTAATTAAATTAATGGGTCACCCTATTTATGAGAGAGACATCTTGTCACAAATAGTATTTATATTCCTCCCTCGAGTAGGCATCATCATTATAGCTATGGTGATTTGAGTGTACATGTTGTCCATATACAGAATACTAAATTCCAAGGGCATAATTGTTTATTGTTATTTTTCACTTATTTGTAAGATATTTTTGTCAATTCACCTCTCTTCTCCATAGATTTATGAATTAAAAAAATATTTTATTATACATGATGCATCAATGATGAAACTTATTCGCTACAAGTTTGAAGGTGCTTTATGCATAACACTTAGTGTCTAACCATACAAGTGATGATTTACAAAAACATTATAAATTCCCATGTTACATAACCTTAACTCAATGATAAAGGTGTTTCAATTCTGGAGAGTGAAATTTAATTTTTGCAATTTACCTTACATTTGTCAAGGATAGTCAAGGAGGAATGAATTTTACTTATTTTTCCTTATCTCAATTAGAGAAGAAAGGTGTTCTACTCATTTAACCTCAACTCAACTCAACTAGGAAACCATCGTATCCATTTTTCCATTCCTTCAGTGAAGGAGAAAGGTGCTAAAATTATTTTTGTTGGTCATTTTGGAGCTAAATGTACCCATAACATGGGTCCATTATGTTAATGTAGATTAAAGAGATAGTTATGGAAATTTATTAGCCAATCTATGTTGAATACATACAGGGCATTGTGGTGTAGGTAAATTCTAAGTGCAGACACAAACAATTCCTCTAGCTCGAGAGAGCGGGTCTATCCACAAACAAAAAATCTATGGAATATATCCTTAAGATAGAATCAAATAAGAGGGCCTACCTCTTATTACACTATTCCTCTTAGTGAAAATCTTGCTTCCTTGCTCCAACTATCTTTCATTTCCTTCCTTCGAACACCTGAAACAAGTAAATAACAACAAACAACCAACGTGATAACATACAAATTGCATTCAGTCTACTTAATAAGTCAAGAAACATTAAGCCATAAATATGTAAGATAAGCCATAAGTATGTAGGAAATCAATTGATAGTTGCATTTATATTAGTTCAAGAGGAGATTATAATTGATGTCTTGACGTTTTTGTTCTCCTCCGACATATTTGGGTTCCCACACACTTCTTCTAGCATCACATGGATAGCTCCAACAATAATAGTCTCAAGGCTCCTCCCTTTAGTATTCACACCAAACCAAACTCAAAATTTTCCCTTAAACATAAACTATAGAGCTACAAACTATGGGTAACTTGTTGATTATCCAAAATCAAAACTCCAACTAGAATTTAATTAGGACTAGCTTGCGCTTGGGAAGAAGAGAGGTTTATATAGATTGGATGGACGGGAGATGGTTCCTGTTCTCATGGGAGAAGGCCTTATCTCTTCAATTAGTTCCATACTAATAGGGGAAAGTAGCCCAAACTGACCTCCTCAACTCCATCTGGCCTAACCATTTACCATACTTTTGTTATGAAGCTTCTAGAGCTAGAAGCTTCGGCTCCATATTTAAAAAACTTTCTGAAAGAGGATAGACGCGATTGAGAAGGGGTTCAGTTGATCCGATCAATGCTAGGGATAGTTGTAATCCCTACATATCAACGCATGGAGGAAACGAGTCATTAGTGTCAGTCTTGTAAACTAGGATAAACAAAAGATTTTTGGGAAATGATGCAAAAGGGAATTGTTCTACTCATGAAGAGGGACACAATGGGAGTTTCTTCATGATAGGAAAGCATGTCAGATAAAATGTAGAGTTCCTCCAAGATCATAGACAAGGAGTACAAGGATAGTGACAAAATGATGTGTAACAGATGCCCCCTAAAGCATGAAGGTCGAACTAGAGTGAGGGGTCCAATGCTTTATGAATAAGTGCGAGGAACTGGAGTCCATCGTTAGAGAACTTGCAAGCAAGTATAGATACATATATATCACTAAAAGATCTAAATAATAATACATGAACCGTGGTATGGACACAGCCATCCAAAGAATGATCATGTAAATGGATCCAAGGCATGGGCGTAGCCATCCAGCAGAAAGCATTATAATGAAACCAAGGTATGGTCGCAGCCACCCAATAATGAGAAGGATCACATATAACAACTCATAGTATGGTTGCAGCCATCCATCTGAAAAATACATGTATATCAACATGACCATTTCACATCGCCTTGCAACCTGGACATGTGTAATATTACCCTAGGGTTTTGCGCTCCAAATTACCCAATCAAAGTACAAATCCTAACATGTGGATGGATGTGTTGAAGTCGAACATGCTAAGAATTCACCTGATTACTACTCAATGATGTGAACAATAACAAGCACGATAGAAACCACCAATAATGGCAATGAATCTCAAGGTACTGGAACACATTTTACAGAATGTAAATAAAGGAACGGATGTCGAACACTCATGAAATCACCCAATCGAAAGCCAATGATGTGAACTTATCATCGAGTGGGAAAAACTTTCCATTAGGGCATGCAAGCTCTAAGGTACTGGAAGGGAATCTCTGGGCTAACTTCCTAGATAATGAGCTGAAGTCGACAAGGCATTATCGTGTTTTGAGGAAAAATAGGTCAAAAATACTCAAAAACCCTAATATTTCATGGAAAAATGAATCAAATGTGGCAAAAGTAATTTTTTTTACCATTTACCATTTTACCTTTGTGTGAAGAACTTTTTACCCACTTGTGCCCTAATTCTTCTGGAGTAGATTGCAGGAGATCCAGGAGGTGAATTGATGAACTGTCAGTTGCAGGTAAGAGCTGAGACCTTAAGCTCCATTTTCATACTAATTTTTCCTATTTTTATCGATTTTTTTGGGTTTCACGGGGACCTTGTTAGTCCCGAGCGCCGCATGAGACTAACAAGTCAAAGTTTCATGCTATTGACTACATGGTGCCCACCATCTTTAACTGAGTGGAAGCAATGAAAATCAACATGAAGCGCCAGCTATCAAAAGCTAAGGCGGGACACCTAAGGCAGATTTTCTTTGGTTCTGTGCTAGTGACCTTCTTCTTGGAACGGGTGTCGTTGTTCCAATACCAGCTAACTGAGGTGGATCCGCTGATGCCTCAAGACCCATGGATGGTCTGTTGGAGTGAGTTGATGCCCAGGGTCATGGGGGTCCAACATATGTCCTACAAGCCTGCCTTTTTCTCGTGGCTACGACTACCACTCATCGTACTAGAGGATTGGATTTATAGCGATATCGACATCCATGGAGACCCAGATATGCCTCTCCCATAAGGGGAGGATTTTGATGATGGAGGTAAAAACAAACAACATTTTAGTTTTTTGATGTTTTTTATTGTTCTTGAAATATATGTGTTCATGACACTTAGATTTTATGAATGTAGATGTTGGACCAGAATGCCTTGCTAGGATGTCTCCAATTGCTAGGTGTGTCACTCGGCAGTTTGATGTTGCTTCTTATTAGGATGGGAGCGACAACGAGGAGGAGATTGCAAGAAATCTCGAGGGTTTGACCCATGGGATTTCACAGTATGCTCGGATGGGTGATGTCCCTCTCCACTAACAGAGGCATATGATGGAGTGTCAAATTGGATTGCCAACTACTAACTCACTTAGCCCGAGCAGTTACATTTTATCATGAGCATCATGCTATTTAGTGCATAGGTCTAACTTTCCATATTTTTTAGCCTTGCAAGCCACGGATGTATATCAAACACACATATTATTTTTTTAGGTTTTGATGAATGAGAAACATTACTGGAACACACACACACACACACACATATATGTTTTACTTCTTTTCTTACTATGGTTCAAATGATTTTGCTTTTGAGTTTAACATGTTTCGCAAATGTCTATCCAGCACATAATTAGCTAATGCATTTGTTAATGTATTCATGTGCCTAGGAATATGATGATAAGTAATGTAATCAAAATTTCTCTCTAGTAGATGAATACCTAGATACATTCTGAAGATCTGAGGGTTTCTGATGGAATATTTCCCATTGAGTTGAAGAACAACAAGCTAGGAATCAAGGTTGACGACCAATTCCCATATGCCAAGAGTAATAACTTCTGACAATAATTTGATAACTGCGTTATAATTAGTGATGTTATTTGTTGTTCGACCTAGATAGATACCTTGAAGATCAATCAACTCACCATGGGGCTCATAGATGGCCCATGCCCCAGATGCTAGATTCTGAGTACTACGGCAAGCACCATCAGCGAAACCGACGTGATAGGACACTGACATTTGCAAAGCAGGCAGAAACATAATAAGCTGCTTGAAAAATACCACACCAAACCACACTGTAAAAAGATGAATGACACACTACTATAAAAAAGTAACCATGCAAGATGACCTAAGCATAGTACTTTTTGAGATAAATCTCATTGCGGGGCTTATCTAAGGGATTTCCCTCATAGTCAATGAGCTCATAGGCCCCTTTATGTAATACACATTTAACAATGTAGGGCCATTTCCACATGGGTTCAAACTTTCCTGCCCCCAGCTTATCATTAGCCTGATCACACAGAAGAACCAAATCGCCCTCAGAGAAGGCTCGAGGAGAGACAGACTGATCAATGTGAGATTTGACCCGCCTTTTCTATGCTTCAATCCCCAGAGTAGCAAGACGGCGAGTCTCATCAAGTCGTTCTAGGTACAAGAGACACTCTTCCTAGGGTGAGGTCTCAGGGAGAAGTTTGACAGCCAGCTTGAGGGTTGGAATTTCGCACTCAATCAGTAAAGTTGCTTCTAGACCATAGACTAGCTAGAATAGTGTGAATCTAGTTGTGTCCTTGGTCAAGGTTCGGTAAGCCCATAGAGCTGAAAAGGCTATGAGATGCCAATTTGACTTGTGCATCCCAATGTTGCGTTCACTAGTAGAAAATGAGAAATTAGTGACTAGGTGACTAAAAAAGTTAGTCACCAGAACTTTTGCAAGTGAAATACTACAAAAAAATTAGCAATCTTAAGTGACCGAACTAAAAATGACTAACATAAATCACTAATTTAGTCATGGATTAAAATATGTGACTAGCTAATAAGTAATACAACTAAAAATGACTAATTTAGTCTAAGAAAAAAATACAACTACCTAACAAGTACTACAATAATATGAATCAGTTTTTTATGTTAGTCATCTTAATTGTGTCAAGCAGTTTAAACTTACAAGTGATAAGGGATTGAAAGGTTGTTAAAGATTGGTTGAAAGGTTATCTTTCCTTAAACACTTCTTCATCCTCACATGGTGTAATGGTGAGCCAACTTTTCACTATGTATCTCTAATAATTTGTAATTTTAAAAATATATATTTTTAATAAAAAAGTATTTTATGTATTTTTTAAAAATCTATTCATTGAATCTAGTTCTAATTTAAAATTAATTTAAAGAGAAATTTTATTTTTTAACAATATAATATCAAATAAAAACTACTTTAATTTCATATTAATGACCTACATCCATCTTAACCCCGGATCTATCAAGCATTGAGGGGGGTCCAATCTCTCGAGGTGCAAACATTTTTTTCTAGTGAAAAACTTGAGGAAATGTTTTCACCTCGAGAGATTGTATCCCTCTTTGCACTTGATAGTTATAGGGTTAATATGGATCTAGGTTGGTTATATAATACTATATAATATCTATATTTGTATTTGTGTCTCTTTGTTATTCCCTCTCTCTATCTCACCCCCCAAACATACACACTCTCTCTCTACCTCTCATCCTCTTCCCTGTCTATCTCTCTTCTTCCCTTCTCTCCCTCTCTAACTATATCCTTCTCTCTATTCCCTCCCACTCTACTCTCTCCCTCACTCTCTCTCCATGACTCCCTTGTCACCTGCTCTCTCCCTCCACCTTTCTCCCTCTATGTTTTTCTTGTGCCCTCCCTCTCCTACGCCCTCCAATTTCATCTCTCTCTCTATCTCTCCCTTATCACTCCTCTTCATATCCACCTCTATCTCTCTATGTCGTTGTTCTTTCCTCCCTCTCTCTCCAACTCCAAATCCATCTCTCTCTCTCTCTCTTGTCTCTTCCTTCCTCTCTCTCCCTCTCTCCCACCTCACTCTCTCTCCCCCCCGCATCACTCTCTCTTTCTCTCGCTATCCTCCAACTTTTTCACCGTCTTGCTCCCTCTCTCCACCCCTTCTCCTATTAAATTTAATCACATTGTATTGTGTTTACGAAATTATCTAAATTAGAAAAACTTAATTGGTTGTAAAATATTAAACCTATATTTTGGATCAATCATGTCAAAGAAAATAAAATAATGAAAAACATTAAAAATCATGCACTATATTTAATCTATTATAATTAGTCAATTTGCTTG
>APFE030748139.1:8618-22842 GCA_000404065.3 Pinus taeda | reverse complement strand
TTTTCTTTTTTCTATTATAAATATTTCTTTTCTTTTTCATTTCCCGTTTAGCACTTGTTTCAAATAAAATATTCACATATTATAATATTTTTCTCTGCCTTGTCTATATTTGCGTGGGAATTCCAAACGAAGGAAGACCATCAACGTGATATATGGATTTCATGGGATTCGAACCCCACATGGAGTTTGCATTGTAAACGCCTTAGGAGAGCAGGAGGAAGGGCAAGGTCACTAGGCATGGATATTTTGGTAATTTGTGCATGGGTATGAATTTGGACTCTGTTCTTCCTTTTTACTAAAGAGGATTTTTGTTTGTATGGGTAAATAATTTCGAGCATTTATATGATCAAAGGATAAATTTTATCTAGAGTTGAGGGTTTAATGATTATGATAAGGGCAAGGTGATTGGGTGTGGATATGTTGGTAATTGTACATGGGTAATTTGAGAAGAAGGAAGACCATCAACGTGTTCTATGGATTTCATGGGATTCGAACTGCAGATGGAGTTTCCATGGTAAACACCTTAGGAGAGCATCAACGATTAGATGGAGGAAGGGCAAGGTCACTGGGCATGGATATTTTGGTAATTTGTACATAGGTATGAATTTGGACTCTGTTCTTCCTTTTTACTAAAGAGGATTTTTTTTGTATGGGTAAATAATTTCGAGGGTTTATATGATCAAAGCATAAATTTTATCTAGAGTTGAGGGTTTAATGATTATGATAAGGGAAGGCAAGGTCACTGGGCATGGATATTTTGGTAATTTGTACATAGGTATGAATTTGGACTCTGTTCTTCCTTTTTACTAAAGAGGATTTTTTTTGTATGGGTAAATAATTTCGAGGGTTTAAATGATCAAAGCATAAATTTTATCTAGAGTTGAGGGTTTAATGATTATGATAAGGGCAAGGTCATCGGGCATGGATATTTTGGTAATTTGTACATGGGTATGAATTTGGACTCTCTTCTTCCTCTTTACTAAAGAGGATTTTTGTTTGTATGGGTAAATAATTTCAAGGGTTTATATGACCAAAGCATAAATTTTATCTAGAGTTGAGGGTTTAATGATTATGATAAGGGCAAGGTCATTAGGTGTGAATATTTTGGTAATTTGTACATGGGTATGAATTTGGACTATGTTCTTCCTTTTTACTAAAGAGGATTTTTGTTATGGGTAAATAATTTTGAGGGTTTATATGACCAAAGCATAAATTTTATCTAGAGTTGAGGGTTTAATGATTATGATATTTTGGTAATTTGTACATGGATATGAATTTGGACTCTGTTCTTCCTTTTTACTAAAGATACTTATTTCTTACAGGTAAATAATTTTGAGGGTTTATATGATCAAATCATAAATTTTATCTAGAGTTGAGAGTTTAATGATTATGATAATGCAGATTTTGATTGCGGCCAACAATTCATCAAACGACAATGCACAAGTAAGAATTTTGCATGTCCTTATTGTAAAAAGGGTTTAATGATTATGATAATGTGGATCTTGATTGCGACCAACAATTCATCAAATGACAATGGTCAAGTAAGCATTTTTCATGTCTTTATTGAACAGATCAGTTCCCTCCTCCCTAACTTTTCTAGGGTCAGAATGCATGAAATTTTATTTTTTCTTTTCACCTTTTTTTAGTGGTTGATTGTTTGAGTAATGGACTCTACCATGCCCAAATTAAAATGGCTCAAGCGATGCAAGAAATTTTTTTGGGAGGATGCAAATTCTATACCTTCCTCAAACATTGTTACATGAAATTAAAATTTCTTGTAATCATGAACATAAAATCTTTTCTGTTTCATCCTTAGATTCTAATCTCAATGCCTACAATTTTAAATCATGTTACTATATTTTAAGTAGAATATACTTAGATCCATTAAACCTTACAACTCTCCAAAGCTTAGGTTAATTTCAGCTAAAAAGAAGGAACTTGAATGACTTTTGCAATTTAGATTCAATTCTTACAGACAATGATTCAAAATCGAAGAACTCAATGTTCTGATAACTTTTACCCACCCATCAATTTAGAATACCTTTGGTATTATTTTGAACCTAAATAGAGAGAGTAGAAGAATAAGAGGATCCTAGATGTGGTGGACCCTGACCTGCTTGATACTTTTCAAAATTTGGGCATGCCCTTGACTAGAAGAAGAGATTGACCAACATTGTTGTAGATGTTGTTTTCGACACTGTTTTCATTTATACCATGCATAGGTAGACTCTATAGGTAATTGAGGTTATCTTTTGTTCATTATTAGAGGTAATTTAGGAGTACCTTTATCTAGTTAGCAAGTGGCTTGGCAGGGTTGTTGCTCTTGATGATAATTGTTATGCTGCATTGTATTTTTATTTTTTTAGTGATAACTCCTTCTATTAAATCTCCAAGAACACTTTGTCACCCATGGGAATATCCACTTATTTTAGGATGAATGAGATGGAGACCAGGAATTTTGAGAGGGCTCTTATTTTTGTAGATGAGAGTAGTTCTGTGAGGTGAGAGGAGTTTGGTGACATATATTGAAGGATGAACTATACCATTTTATGACACCAATCATCTGCATTCCACAATAGTGGATCTTTATTGCATCGAGAAAGCAACGATAAAGTATTCCACTTTAAAGAATTGGTATGTCAGGGACGAGAAATGCAGATGTGGGATTTATAATTTTATTACGAAAAATGTTTTTGTGATTGAGACAAATCAAGGATTTCATGGACCTTAGTAGAGACTACTTCAACAATCACCTGGAAATACTTAAGCATTGAAAGGTGATGATGCAATTCGAGAGTTTTATTCTGTTGCCTTGAAAAATAACAATCAATAGGGGGGAAAAGATGATCCATGTAGGGAATAATTGTAGGAGTAGGATTGTGTCTACAATTATATCTATAGGCAAGTCAAGGGCCTACAACAAAGGATTAGTGCAGGTGCAACCAAATTATCATAATGCAAGGAATTTTTCACAGTGTGATTTGATGCTCATTAGTGACCGGGAAGTTTCAAATAATTATCATTACATTCAGGTACAATTGAGTTGCATTCTGAAGTCTCTAATTTCATTTATTGATAGTCCTTCTTGTGTCCTTGTCTCTCTTATTTTCATTGTGGTAGGATTCGAATGGGTTAAAAAATCAAGCATATCATTGAGTCAAATAGACACCCACATGTCACTACATGTCATTGTGCATACTCTTTGTTTTTGATACAATTAGAAGTGAGCAATATGATGTGTGCACACACAAAAAAATACTAGCATGGATGATGAATCCCCCTCCAATTCCATTTTCTATGGTGACACTTTATTTTCTTTGTTTATGTAGGTCATCTAGCCACATAGTGGCCATTATCGAATGTTGAGGTATATGTCATATAAATCTTTTACAGTCTACTTTATTTTATATTCAAGTATTCATCATCTTCCATGTCTTATACTTTGCATTGTATCTTCTTTCATTTCCAGGAGAGGAACTCAATATTGAAGGTAAGAAGCAACAATTGAAGAAAGAGGAGAAAAATAACACTCGAGCGACAAATGAAAAATGAGGGATAGAAGAGAATATGTCTAGTGATACCCTTAGAGCCAATATCTTGCATAAGACACACTCATAGAGACTGATGGTCAAGCCTTCAGAGTTGGTAAATTCACTTGCAATGCTTTGGCAACACAGTGATAATGTTTTGAAATGATGAAACAATATTTCATGTGTAAATTGTATTCGAACCCATATTAAGTTGGAAACTCATATTGTAATACTTGATATTTTATATAATACAATTTATATGGTTGAAATTATTTTTATTTACACTTGATATTATTTAGTCTTGTAATTAACATATGTAACTTTGCGTTATCATATTAGATAAACATGCACATTGTATGACATTTTCTTAAAATTTAGTCACAAAATCATACTAAATAATTTATGGTGATTAATAAAAAACACATAAAATCAATCTAAAACTACTCAATTAGTAGTTTCTATTAATTAATGATGAACACAAATAAAATGAATATATGACTAAATTAGTCATTTATATTGATTATGAATGAAATTAAATGAAACGAATAGAAACTACTAAATCAGTCGTTTATATAATGAATATGAAAATACCAAAAAATTATAAATGACCATTGCAACTGATAAATTTTTTATTATAAAATGATGGCTAACTTTTGTATATATACTACTATTAGTAGCTCATTTACAATATCTTATAACACAACTAAATTTAGTCATATTTATTTGGTCATCAATTGGTTTTAAACGATGACTAAAATTCGCATATATATGACCTTTAGTAGCTAATTTACAGTATCTTATAACACGACCAACGTTTTGGTCATATTTCTTTGGTCATTAATTGGATTTCTTGAGTGTTCATATAGTAATATATTAAGTTATATTTTTGGTCATTAATTTTGACAATTAATGACTAAACCAATAAAAAATGAATGACCAAATTTATGACTAAATACACTACTAGATGGTAAAATTGAGGAAACCAATTAATGACTAAGCTAAAAATGATTAAAAGTTGGTCGCGTTATAAGATACCATAAATTAGCTACTATTGGTCACCGACTGAAAAATGGTCATTTATATGCAAATTTTAGTTTTTTTATTAGTAACTAATTAGCCATTTTGTACTAGTCGTTGAAGCATCACTACGAGGACTTTGTTCACAACTTCAACTTGGCCATTGGCCTGAGGTTAGTACGAGGTTGAGCCATCGTGGCACAAGCCCAACATAGAGGTCAGCTTATCCATCATGTAATCTCGAAAATGGGAGCCATGGTCAGTGACAATGGCTTGAGGCACTCCAAACCTAGAAATAACATGATTCAATAGGAGTTGAGCTGCCATTTTACTGTCCGCAGAGTGTGTAGGCATCACTTTGGCCCATTTGGTGAAATAGTCAACAACAACGATAATATACCCATGCCCCCCAGAAAAACGAGGGTTACAGGTCATATAGTTGATGCCCCATTTGGAGAAAGGACCAACTGTAATAATAGGGTGTAGGTGAGCGGGTGGGGCATGCATCTTTTGTTGGTAAATTTGGAATTCATGACAATTGCGAACAACAAGGATGCAATCCTTGAAGATGGAGGGCTAGAAATAACCAATGCGAAGGATTTTTTGAGTAGTAGCATATCCAGACATACCACATGCCCCAGAATGGAAGTCATTCAAAACTCTCTCAGCCTCCTCGAGAGTAAGACATCATCAAAGAACTAAATCGACACCGACACGGTATAACGTATCTCCAATAATATGGTAGGGTTGGGATTGATGCCGAATGCGTCAACTATCATCCTAAGTCAACATAGACCAAAATTTGGACATCTAGAGATACACTATGATATCATTGTACCACGGGTCAAGGGTGCTAATAAGGAAAAGAGTCTTGTCTAGGAGCTTCTCATTAGCACTAGCAGGAAGAGACGCAGAAGGAAGGGAGAAAATTAACTCGATGAAAAGCAATTATTTCCTAGATTTGGTAGTAGTGAACACCAAATCAAATTCTTGGAGGATAAAAATCTACTTCGAATATTTCCCCCCTAGAAATTGACGAGTCAGGATGTAGGTCATGGGGTTTCATTCCGAAATCACAATGGTAGTGCGTAAGATGATGTAGTGCCAAAAGTGTTGAACATCCTATACGACAACCAAAGCCAACTTCTCAACGTGAGCATAACGTGTCTCAGTGTTGAGGATGTTGCGACTGAGGTAATAAATAACATGTTCATTTCCTTCATTATCGTCATGTACTAGTACCATGATGATAGTACTAGAGGATGCAGCTAGATAAAGGAAGTAATCACGATGATAGTTCGGGGGATGCAACAAAGGAGCATTAATGAGGACAGTATTTAGGTCATCGAAAGACTTTTGAGTGACCTCATCCTAGAAAAATGGGGTTCCTTGCTTGAGCAATGAAGATGGAGGGGGTAAATTAACTAGGGCCTCGACTTTAAGATGATCAAGGCAAATGCATTCCTTAGAGACAATAAAGCCAAGTACTCGTCCAGATTTGACGTAGAAGATACATTTATGCGGATTCAACCGAATGTTATAGTGTCTACAGCGAAGGAAAATTTGATGGAGATGATCAAGGTGATCATGGAACTTACGAGAATGAGTGGGAAGGTCATCCACGTAAGGCTGAACGATGTTTCGAATGTCATGGAACACATAAGACATCGCTCTCTGAAATGTAGCCCTAGCATTCTTAAGGCCAAAAGGGAGATTTTTGTACGCGAAAGTACCCCAAGGGTAGATAAAGGCTGTCTTTTCTTGGTATGTCGGTGCAATGTTAATTTGGTTGTAATCGGAAAAACTGCCTATAAAGGAAAATATTTCACTCCCAGCACATTCATCAATGATCTAATCAATGAAGGGAGTGGGATAGTTGTCTTTCGGACAGGCACGATTGAGATCACGGTAATCAATGAAAACATGAATAGTACCTTGTTTCTTTGTCACCAGTAAAATATTTGACACCCAATTTGTTAGAGGGATCAGATAAATAAATCCAGCTTTGAGAATTTTTTCAACTTCACCCTTGATGGTGACCACTTTTCTAGGGTGCACTGGGCGAAGAAGTTGGCCAACGGGCTTCACATGAGGGTAAGTCGGTATTTCGTGCACGATTATACTTGGTTAAATGTCGGGAATTTCTTCGTATGACCATGCAAACACATCGTGGAACTCTTGGAACAAATGAGTATAGAGCTTGATCTCATCTAGAGAACAAGTTACCTCGATATGTACATTTTCAATGATACCAGGCTTGACAGGAATATCAATTGGCATCATTTGGGTAATGTTGCCCATGTTTCCTTCTAACCAAACTTCATGAGCCATAATCAACGTCTGAAGTGGTAGGGAGGGGAACTGAGAAGAGAACTCCTTGAGACAAGTAGACATGACTGTCAGGCTAGGCAGGAATGGGGAACGATGATGAGTGTCATTTAAGGTGTTTCCTCCAGAGACATTACTTCCATGATACTCCCATTAGAAAGAAAAGTCTCAGCTAAGGGATCAGGAGATTCCAAAGCACCAAGCCATGGGGATTGAGAATATGAATCGAGAGGTGTCCTCGACACAGAAATATCAGAGGATATATAACTTGAGGCTAAAATAATTTCCACATAATTGATTTCGACCAAACTTAGTGGCATAACCTCACCCCATGTATCAACAAGATCCAGTGAAGGTATGACCCAAGGATCAGATTTGACTGAGATCATGTTGATAGAGGCAACATGAGGAGGTGGGAGCGAAAAAATTCCCATCAAAGTAAGATCTTCAAAAAGCCCTTCCCCCACACTCTCATAAGGAGCACCTGTGTGCTTGACATGCAGAACATTGCCATCGGAGGAGGAAGAGGCAAAGAAGGACAATTAGTCGATTGTGACTGTCTTCCCTTGATGGTGAAAACGAATCACGTGGAATAGGGAGGAGGCTACAACATGCATGGCATGGGTCCAAATCTATCCGAGTAGAAGATTATAATTGAGATTAGCGTCAACGATCTCTACTTCAGCATGTACTGTCTTGCCATCCAAAGTAGTGGCAAGGTTGGGTAGGACATTGAATGGTCGCGAATCACACTCGTCGAAAGCTTCCAAGGTGTTAGGGGACTGGTTCAGATTAGGAGAACTAATTGCCTTCCAACAAGCGACTGACACGATGCAGGTAGAGGCACCTTCATCGATGACGGTCCTATGAATGTTTTTCTCATTGATGATTATCTAAATGAGAAAGGCAATTTGATGAGGAAGACGCAGAACGTGGTTTTCTAAATCAAAACATATAATATTTGAATCGGTAGGATCAATACCTCCAATAGCCTACAGTAATGATTTCCCATGAGACGAGCAACTTTGTAATACCTTGAGAGTAGACATAGATGATGGCGCCTGAGCCAAATCCTCAACAATATTATAGTGCTGAGCAGCTCGAGCATTGGGATTGTACAAGGACTTTCGTAGCACACCTCGAGAAGGTGGTCGAGTGATGGAATGAGGGTTTGGTTGCTCTATATGAAGAGGACCAAAACTTGACAGGGTAGAAGAATAAGGGGTACCTTCTTTTTCTTTCCCTACTATCAGGGCATGAGTTTGATAATATTTTGATATAATAGCCACATTAATGGGTGTACGCATCATGAACACTTGTGAACCTGAGGAAACAAAGGACTGAGGTTGGTCTACCATTTGGGTATGTTGGGACGGAAACAACTCTTTTAGGACAATTGGGGTCCCTTTGAGAAAACGAATAAATTTGGATCCTCTAGGATAACCCTTAGTATAATGATCCTCCTCACAAATGAGGCATTGATACTTAGGCTTCCATTGAGAAGCATCACTAGTAGAGGACTTAGGACAACCCTGTTTTGGGGCATCGGCTTTACCCTTGCCTTTTCTTTTTTTCTTACCTTTCAAGGATTTGTCCTCTGCAGTAGACTAAATAGCGTGTACCTATGAGGTTTTACCAGGGCTAGATGGATTACGAGAAGACTCATTGGAAGTATTGTTGGAGATCGACTTTTGTTTGGAAGAATATTTTGCAGGGTCCTAAGTCACTGAACCAATTACTCCATCAACAGGAGGGCCAGTGGGAGAGTTATATGTCATTAAATCAGATGATGGTTTGGGCACATCGGGTAACACATCATATAACGTTCCAGACTGTGAATAGACAAGGTCTAGATACTGGGCACGCATGATGGCTTGTTCCTCATTGACACATCCTCCCATAGCTATGTCCTCAGCAATTTTGTTGATGAAGGATTTGGTGAAACATTCGATCAACAACTGATCAACAATATCAAACTTAATCAGGTGATGCCTACACCTCCATTCATGGATATGATCAGAGATATGGGTCGCAGTGTCTTGCTTGAGCAACATTAGCAGATGGGTGTCAGTTTCATAGACCGACAATTGGAAATGTGTGAGAAGGGCCATGGCATGAGTGTTGAAGTCATGATAGGTATTCTGAGGGAGCACGATATACCATTTGGCCCTAGCTCCTATAAGAGTTCATTGGAAAAAAAAAAGACGAATGGAATCATCAACGTAGGAATTCGAGGAGCACAAGAGGTGATATGTCATCATGTGGGCTTGAGGGTCCTCTTTTTCTTTTCCTTCAAACTTCGAACAATCAATCAAAATATTGGAAGGGACCGGAGGCCAGCATGGCGAATGAAGAATTGGATCTTTCGTAAGTCGAGACACATCTGGAAACTCTAGTGTAGCCAAGAATGACAATTGAGTATTAAAAGTCATTGGAGGTCGATAAGAGGGTCCAACCGGAGGAGCCCATCCCTGCTGGTAAGGATTTTGTCCCCATAGTGGAGGGTTTTGTCCATATGGTATCTGAATTTGTCCCCAATATCGCTTTCCTTGCCCGTAGGGAGGATTTTGACCTTGAAAACCTTGAAACTCTCTAGCCATAGGTTGTTGATAAGCAACATACTGGTTAAAAGGCCGTTGAGCCTATTGACCGTGGACATATGGATGTTGCACTTTTTGTCCTTGCATACGGGTTTTGAACCTGTTGCCCTTGGACATAAGGATTTATGACCTGTTGCCCTTAGACAAAAGGATTTTGAACCTGTTGCCCTTGGACATTAGGATTTTGGGCCTGCTACTACAAGAATTGACCCTGACCTTGTCCTTGCAAGGGTTGACCCTGTTGATATGAGTATAAGTGTTTTGCTGCTCAGGTTGGCTTTGCTGCTATAAGGGTTAACCTTGCTGCAACAAAGGTTGTCCCTGTGGCTGCAGACATTGCCCTTGTGAAGACATAGGTTGGGAGGTCTCTTGAACATACTGCATCTACGACTGCATGGTTTGCTACAATTGTTGCAAGGGTTGACCCTGCAGCTATTACAGTTCTCCTTGTTGCAGCATCACTTGTCCTTGCTGCTACATGGATGGCCCTGGTTGTAACAAAGGTTTCCTTTTTTGCTGTAGAGGTTGTCCTTGCCACTGAAAGGGTACTTGAACAGTTCCCGAATTGATACCTTGAAAATTTCTGAATTGTATCTAGCCATAGCCACCGGGAATGGTGGATGGACCAAGCTGAACATATTATCCAGGGTGAAAGGTGTAAGGCAGATTGAGATTCCTTGGGAACCATATGGAACATAAGGAGTTTGGTACTAAACCTGAGCCTCATAAGGCTACTGATACTAGAAATTTCTTGACCCAGATGGACCAATGAGATTTTGGACCTGTTGGTACTGGACATTGCTTGATCTAGCAGGACTAGTAGGGTTTTGAATAGCACCAGGGGAAGGTTGGTTCATCCCAACCATGTGAGCTTGTGAGCGACTCACGTTGGTTTTGCCTAACACCATAGAAACATTCATATTCTACCCCCCAGGCCGCACAACCTGTTTAGTTACTGGAGGGATTAACGAACTCAGAGAGACATGACTTGAGACCGTCGGTTGAAGCAGACGAGTTACTTGGACCGATGAGAAAATAGGATTCATAATGGTAGGTTGCACCGGGATTGAAGTAACTGCAGAAATCACCATCTGTTGGGAGGTCGGGTTCTGAAGGAACGAACTTGTGGTAGGCATAGTGCCAAATGCCCAAATAGGGTTATGATAAAGCGATGAGGCACTAGGTGTACTTGAGAGCAACTGTGCTAAAGTCACATAGTTAGGTGGAAAATCTCGATAAACATTGATGGGAATGCTTCTCGTGTAGGGGAAACCTTCAGGTGGAAAAGGATATTCTTCCTCTTCGACAGTGTATGGAGTGGAGACCTTCGAGTGAGCTGGAGAGGAAACTTAAACTTCGCCTTTAGATTTGATAGGTGGAAACAAGCGATGAGGATGGCCAAAGATGTTCGAGGGGATAATTCCAAAGGAGTACCTAGCTGATCGTATAGAGTGTATGGATGCTACGGTGATATCACAATAGGATTGAACAAAGGATGCAGAGGACAAATAACCAGTTCAAGCTGACCTTTAATAGTCGTCAAACTCTCAAGAGTCTAGACAGGATTGTTCAGAGAATCTAGGCCAATATCAGAAAGTGACCTAGTATCCAAGGGAGGTGGAGGATGAGATGACAAAGGTTAAAGACTCAGAACAATTTCGAGTTCAACACCTTAGTCCTCAAGTTACTGCAGTGATTCAGGAAATGGCTCCTTTGACAATCTTTTAGATGGAGGAGAGCAAGAGGAACTAGGTGAACCAGATGGTTCAACCACGATGACTTCATCTCAAATAATAGGAAAAGAGAGATAAATTTTGAGGCTTTAAAATGTACTTTAAGGAATACTCATGATTTGGTCTAGAAACGACTAACAGGGATGTTATGAGATTGTGGGCAACAATTTTTTAAGACGCATAAAAAAACTGGTGCTCCTTCATGTTTTAAGACTCGAGAAAGAAACAAATATGACTCTATCACTTTCATTTTGAAACGAGCTCAAAAGGACAAGCGCTTAGATGGTCTTTTAAGTTTAATGAGTCAAAAATATCAAATGAGTACTGAGGATGATCTAGGTAAAAAGGATTACCAAGTAACCGTGAACTGCAGAATACCTCCTGACTATTAGATATTATAAATTTTTTTTCAATAGTTAATAAATTAACAAAATAAAATTAATTAAATGTCTTTTAAATAGTTTACTAAGAATAAAATCAATTAATAAATATATATGGATATATATAAATAATGGAATTAAAAAATAATTAATTTCAATCTAAAAATATATATTTTTTTAATTAATAAAAATTTATGAAATTATCTCTATATAACTATTAACATTAAAATATTAATTAAAGTCAGATATCAAAACATACCATTATATATATAATATATATAGATAGAGTGTAAATAAAATTATATTATTCTCTAAATTATGAAATTAAAAAGGTTATAATTTTATTTAAATTATAATAACAAAGATAAAAAGTATTATTTTTAATATGATAATAAAATAATAGTCAAATAAATATTTATAATTTTTTTATTATTATATAATTGAAATTACTAAATTTTATTAAAAAAAAAATTAATACTTTTTAATTGCAATAAAGACAATTCCACAAGATGGTAAGAAAAAAATGAGACCTTTCTAATGAACACTAAATTATACAACATATTGTCCATTTTTTAAGTGGCATAACCATGATATTTCCATAAACGAGACACACCAAAGGAGCGAACCGATAATGTAAAAGTAACCACAAGTACATGTAGATCCGGAAGAGAAGAACAGACATGAAATGCTTCTCATAGCACCCTCAAGTATGAGCCTCGCTCGCCATAAGATGTGTAATTGGATGGTCATCAATGTACTCATATATCCAAAGTGACTAATACTAAAAATACCAAAACCAATACCTAAACTGACATAAAAAATTTCATGAATGACATGGACATGATAGTGAAAATAGGAAGTCATGGACATACATAATACTGGAAATGTTGAGCATCTCAATACTACAAACAATCCAAAGGTACCATCTCGAGTCCGGTATCCATGACTAATCAAAAATGAATAACACTAAAAATACCTTAAATTTATAGAAATATAATTCAAATTTCTCCATGACAATGTAATCCCAAAACACGCACCAGTAACCTTCACACTAATCTGATTAACCAAACCAAGTTGAAATCGTCATAATGAAACCATACCTCGAGATGGATGACCAAAATTGAAGCAAAAATAAGAAGACCAGTGAAAGTTAATCCTAATTAGAGAAGATAATTGTCAAGTATTGTGCATTGTCCATTGGAGGATTAGTGTGATCACCAAGAAAATCAGTGAGGTCACCTAAAGCTGAATCCAACACAAGAAAACTTTCAACCCTGGTTAATAATGAATCCATAATATACACATAATTGTTTATTCATGAGCATTTGTTTAGTGTCTTCAAGTGAAAAAAATACATTATAATTCTCGAACTACTTAATCCTTAAAAATTAAATGCAACAAGGTATCCATTTGTTGGTGAAGAGCTAAGAAATTCAAGAAATGAAGCCTAAGTTTCCTGAATCTACCAAGAACAGGGACCCTAGTAATATCTTCACCAACAATATTTGAATCTGAGTGATATGGGGGTCAATAGACTGTAACTCCAACAAGAGAATTTCCTTTTTCACTTCTAAGGGAATCACATTGAAAAAGTCTCAACTAAATCATAAGTAAAAGAATGAATACATTTATGATCAACAATACCCAAGTCACCCCCTTATGCTCAACATTCTCTCATGAGGAGGCATAACCACAATGACAAAATAACAAATAGGACCACTCAAAGACCCTCTACCCGCGAAGCAAGATGAAGAAAAAAACATTGATCTTGAAACCCTGACTAAAAGATTAGCAGGTCGTGACCCACTAGCCACAACAGAGGACTAAAACCCAACAAATTATCAAATTCCCCACAACAAAAAGACATAAAACATTATAATCCCCAATACCTTATTAGAGATAATGACACAAACAAAGGACAAGAGAAAAATCAATACTCTGACCAAGAGCAAGGGTGAATCCAATGCTTAAAAAACTCAGAAACACTAGCAAGGCGAAAGCAAACACTACCATACATAACCTCTACTTTGCAAAGTTGAAGGATAACGATAATGACATACATATGCAACCAACAAAAACAACCTAGAGCAAAGATAACCTAATTGAAAAAACTATGACCTATGTAAAGATAACAAGCTCCCAACCTTTGACATAATTCAGAACCAAAAAATGGGAGAGAAGTACCTCCAAACTTGCTACCGAAGGCCTAGACTCAAATCGAAGTAGAAACCCAGACTTTGCAACCACACAACAATAAACACAACACAATGTGGACTCAATTCGAATGAAAAACCCAAACAATACATCCATGCAACAAGAAACAACACACAACAACCACAAAAGAATCCAAAGGAAGGAGGTCGAGGATAATTCCTCACCTCCAATCCCACAGTTCACGTACTTTGGCCACCCTAGTGTCATTAACATGCATTTAAAATGATGAGGCTGATATCGTTCAAACCCAAAACCATCAAATGGTGATTGCCATGCCTCACCCAAATTGTGACACATGTTATCTATTCTGCATTTCATACAACGAAACTCCCTATCTACCCACATAACGACACCATCGGAGAAAATAAATTATAAAATTAAAACAAATATTAATAAAAATGTAATATGAAAACTATTTATAT
>APFE030748135.1:7192-30844 GCA_000404065.3 Pinus taeda | reverse complement strand
GTTTTATTTTCTGCAAATTAGATATCAGATTGCTCAAGTTGTTTATGATTACCTCCTAAAGCCAGAGCGAGTCGAATGGTGAGGGGTCAGAATATGAGTTGATGCAATGTGATTTTAGTTTACTTTGCTTGCAATTTTTGGGTTTCTTTGAGTTCAATTTTTCTTATATTTTTACGGCAGCAAGGATACTGGGTTTCATGGTCACTAGCTCATTGTTGTTTAATTATAATAGTGGCACATTTTCACTCTCTTTTAGGAATTAGTTTCATCATTGCATGTTTTAAAACCTTTTTTTAAAAGTTTGAAGTTTTGAAAATCATTTTAAAGGACATCATTGCCTTGAACATTTATATCATACTTGTCTTTTAGAATTTCCATCTCACATTAGGGAATTAACAGAAATAAACCCAAAACAAAACAAAAACTCAAAAACGACAAAAAAGTAAGAAATAGGTTATCTTGCACATACAGTGCGCCGCACTTCAACAGTTTACGACTCTCAGATTGACAATTAATACAGCAATTTAGGACACTCTAAATTGACCAAACAGTGTCCATCTCGGAAATGGAAGTCAAAGGTTTCAGGGTGGCATTCATCGATGGAAAGGTACGTGTTAAAAAATATAATTTTCAAAGATGCTTTTTTCTCATGGGTTCAGAGTTGGAAATTTGTATGAAGTTGTAGGATGGTCCATTGGGGATCATGTCAATTGACATATCACATCTATAACACCGAAGGTCTACCTATGAGGCCCTACCTGATGTGAGTAAAATGGTGATAGGGATGTCTGAATTCAAGTAGAGCATGAAGGTACATGTCTGAGATGTACCGAAGGAAAATATTATAAGGGGACCATTCCCCTCATGCAGTAGGTCCACAGGTTTGGAACAACCCGAGGAGTTTGAGATTCATGATCGGGAATCTCATGTATACAGGTGGAAGAAAGCCCTCTATGGCTTGAAGCAAAACACCTCAGGCGTAGTATGAGAGGATTGATAGTTGTCTAATGTAGCTGAGATTCACTGGGAGTGAAACCGATCCAAACCATTACTCAAAGGTTGTGGATGATAAACCTCTCGTACTGACACCTATGTCTGACAAGTGCAGACCCTCTCATTTATAGGAGACAGAGGGAGTTGGATTTTGAATGTGAGAAGATAAGCTACAAGCTTGTGACTGCCTTGAGGATCCTAACTTTCAGAAGTTATATGGTAATGATGTCGAACCAGATTTGGGAAATGCCTTTGAGTTTCATAAACTCATTCGCGTTGATGTTCTTGGAGAACCTTCGTCCGGACATCCGCGTTGCAGTTAGCATGGTGAGCTCATATTTGGTTGAGCCTCACTAGATTGGTGCCAAGAATCTTCTAAGATATCTTCAGGGCACAATCACTCATGGATGGAGATACACTGGCAGAAATTTGAAACCACATGATTATTCGAATGATGAGTGGGTAGGCAGTATGGAGGATCACTAGAGCACTTCTCAGTGTTGTTTCTCTTTGGAATCTACCTCGATATCCTGGATGAGCAAGAAGCAGAAGTTGGTGACTCTGAGCACCACCAAGGCAGTATACATTGCTGATAGTATGGCCTTCTGTGAGGCGGTATGGTTGCTGAAGCTCTTCAGTGAGCTGTTTGTACACATGATGAATACCACTATGATTCTCTGTGACAACCAGAGATGGGATTCGATTATTGAGGAATCTTGTATTTGACAATGATCTAGCAGATAGACATCAAATACTGTCTTATCTGGGATATGGTAAGTTGATGATCAAGGAGGCTCCATCGAACCGTGATGATGTATAGGACAGAGCCCCGAGGAAAGATCAAATTTTTGATTTTCCTGAACGACTTGGAGTCATCGAGAGACCTTTGAAGAAGGGTCCTGCATGTTGCATACAATGAGCTTTGGGAGATCTGGGGGGGTTGCAGTTGTATTGGAGCAACATACGACAACAGGGTGACTCACCCTCCCCTGGTGGTGTGCACTAGAACAAGATGATTCTCTCTCTTGTGGGACAAGATGATTCGCTCTCTTGTGGAATAGGATGATTCATTCTCCTGTGTAGCAGGATGATTAGTTCTCCTGTGAGGCCTGGATTGATGTGTTCTCCATGGCGGCCTGGATTGATGTGTTCCCCATGGCGATTGTAGCAGGATTGATGTGTTCTCCTGTGAGGATAGGATTGATTAAGTTCTCTTATCGAGGCATCCTACCCATGCGGTCTGGGACTCATGGGAAGTACCTCTCATCTGATCAATGAGCAGGGAAATGAATTTAGGGACCATAGTAGTACCGATGGATGCATCGTTGTATCTACCATACTCCCTATGCTAGGATGACCTCCATTGATCTGGGATCAATGATACTAGTCTGGGACCAGTGGTAGGAGTTGTACATACTATGATGCTGACTTCGGGTTGGCTGAGACTGGTCTAGGACCAGTGGTACATACTCCGAGACTGACTTCGTGTCAGTGCAGGACTGGTCTGGGACTAGTGAGAGTCATACATACTATGATGCTAACTTCGAGTCAGTTCAGACTGGTCTGGGACTAGTAATACACTCTCTGAGCTTGTGATACTGGTTTGGGACTAGTGGTAGGAGTTGTACATACCATGACGCTGACTTCGGGTCAGCTAAGACTGGTCTGGGACCAGTGGTACATACTTCGAGACTGACTTCGTGTCAGTGCAGTACTGGTCTGGGACCAGTGAGAGTCATACATACTATGACGCTGACTTCGGGTTTGTTACACAATATTTTGTCACCGTCCCTGTTACCCCTTCTCCCGTACATTGGAGGACCGATTCTGGGACCTGTGAGAAGTGACATAACTTGAAAACACCTACTTTGTATCCCTTAAACTATGTACTCCATGTGCCCTGAAGACACCTTCTGCAAAATACCCAAAAATATAGCCCTTTCTCCATTAACGTTGATCCACAGTGTATTACTCGTGCCAATTGGGCAAATCCTCCAAAGAGGGCATGCCAGTTGGCGCTCTGTCTCAGAGTCGCACTAGCGCCAACCCAGTTGGGTAAAGTTTTTAACAATCAAACTTTTGAAGGTTCCTTCCACCTTATCCATGAACTAATTCCAGTTCTAGTTGGTTCAGTTGGGCTTCGTATCTCCCAAGGAGGGAAGTAGTTCTCCACCTCTCATGGAAGCTTCCTAATGATAAGGGCGATCCCATGAATCAAGTGGATGATATTATCTACTCCTCCCATCTCTATGTAAGCTTGTGCTTTCCCCTTTGACAAGCTAGTTGGTAATTCTTGGTTAGTAATTCTACTTTTCAAGCTCCCAAAGTCTAAGAATTGCTAAGCTCATCTTGCAAGAGGCCTTGTTCATCCCTATGAGGCTAAACCATTAAGGAGGAGATCCATGTCCAAGTGATCAAGGAGAGAGAGGCTTGTTCCCATCCCCTACAATCTTTGCAAGGCATGTGTTGCTGATTCACCCAGGCAAAGGAGGATTTGACGTCAGAAATTGGTTGTATTCTCTTTTGTTTTATCAATAATAATAGACGACTATCATTATGGTTCCACTCATGTGTCTTTAGTATGATGTTTGATTTGTATCCTTTCTGACTGATACATAGTTGCATTTCTCGGATTTTATGCTTGTATTTGTCTTATTCTTTGCATGTGCAGGTGTCTATTCATGAGGATCGTGAGGATTGTGACCAGCTGAAGTGAAAGAACGGAAGCAACGACTCTCCTACGAATATAAGCGTTGGATTCGAGGTAGGCTCTCATCATTAGCCTTTACTTTGCAATTAGGGACGTGCGTGTTAGCGTTGTTCGATTGTTTCTAGACCCCGTTTAGGCTAGTGGGATCGCCTCTGTCCGCAGAGGGGATTTACCTATACAACAATTTGGCGACTCCGCTGGGGAGTTGGCTTTTGCCTTTTTTGTTTTATCTTGTCTTGCTATTTGATTTGTAAACTATTAGACGGAGCCTGAAGTCTGACCAGATAGCCTTCAAAACGCTATTGCTTTGCATTAGTGAAGTAGATCAACGTTGCTTCAATCCATCTCCGGTTTGGTTTGCAAACTGAACAACTTGGGACTAGCCTTGTTCCTTGATTGTTTCCTTGGTTTCTCCCGGTTGTTTTGCTTTTTGGGTTGGATACCTGTGTGGTTTTTTCCTCTTGAGAGTACTTAGGTATTGTTGGTTTAGCCTTGGCTCTTGTGTTTTTTTATTTTCCATAACAAACTCGACTGGTGCTAGTTTATAGCGTGACAGTCATGCCATTTGGTGCAAGTTGCACATTGACAACCCATGCCAATCCTGAAAGGCACCAGTTGCAGCCTGACAGTCGCGTCAGGCCTGTTAACTTTTGAAGTTTGCTTGGTTCTTAACTTTTTGAGCTTTGGTTTTGTCCTGAGTACCTTTACTAGACTAATTTGGTGTGTTGGAGTGTGATTTGACTAGTTTCGATCGCTACCCTTTGGGTGTTTGCTTTTCTCTATCGATTTCACATTTCTAGCCCTAGGGCATCTAGTGGCCTTCTGAATTGAGCCTTCCTAAGGTGTTTTGATCTTTTTGTTGTCCAGTCGACTCTCTTGTTTGCTCCCTTACACTTGTTTCGTAGTCGTGAATCATTTCATTGTGTTATTCACGTGATTTTCTTCGTCTTCACTTGAATTCTGCTTCGTCTCACTTTAAGCCCAGATCACACAGCTCATTGTTCGCTTTGGGATCTTTTTTATTCTTTCGATGGTTGATTTGTGTTTTGAGGAACTGAACGTGTGTGTATTGGTTAGAGTTTGTTAGTATTATTTCTCAAAAATTTCTTTAGTGCATTTTTCCATTATTGAAAAAGAAAATCTCTTTCGCTTTGGAACAGTTAATGAAAGTTAATACTTTTCATTTTGATTAGTGAATTAGTGATCTTAAAGAAAAGTTTAGTGATTTTCATTAGTTGCATTAGGGGGACCCTTTGTTTTTTGTGATCATTTCGTCTGCATGAAAGCTCTCTAACTCTTTTGTAATTAGCATTCATCGAATAGAATGACATGTTTTGGCATATAGATTGCATTTAGGGATTTTGAGAAATCACATATGGTAGGACCTGAAAACCGAAACTTAACTCAAGATCAACCTTAAAATAAATCGAATGAACTTAAAAACGTATTGGAACATAACGCTCACATTCTAGAGGTCTAGGCTAGAGACATGCTCCCACGTCATTAAACCTAGTCACTTTTGTTCTCGCATTAAGGTTGGGTGATTCCTCCTTGTGTGACTCAATTGTGGTCTAGTACGAACTTGTGCTCCCACGTACCATCGCGTATATATGAGGAGACTCCACTAGGTTATCATCCTTGATCCATAAGAAGCTGTGTCTGCCGCCTTACAGCCCGTAACTCACCGAACACAGCATTCGGGAAGATTGACTGCCGTACGGAAAGTCCTTGGCTTTCATATGATTGTTAAGGTGTATATGCAGTTTTACGGATTGTCTGGTAAACCCCTTGCCTAGTTTCTCCAGAGTAGTCACTTTTTGATCCTTTTTGGACTCCTTAAAAGAAAAGGCTCTTTTGAGCATTTGTCACTTCGGGCTCACTAAATATTCGAAGGCGACTAGAGTCATCTTTTGCCCTTTTTTCGACTCTTAAAACATGAAAAGGTCAAGTTGTGTCCTAATGTCTTAAAAATTTATTCGACCACGATTACATTTACCTTGTTAGATCTTGTGTGCATCAGTTTTGAGTAGGGTCTTTTATCGTTAGCTTGTCTAGGATTTTTGCTTGATTCGATCATCCTGGCGGATCCATCGATCCCGTCTGCCGTCTCGAGTGACCAAGGGTCTCCTTCTTCTGCTGCTCCTAAGACTCCGATTTGTGGTGACACTTTTCCTGTTATTCCAAGTGTCCAACCATTGAACTCTCGCACTCCAGAGGATGAGCTTTACGATTTGTTTTGGAATCCTATTTGGGAGCCCTCCGAAGAGGATTTTCCCTCTACTCCTATTGGTGTTTTGTCCCCGATGGCTTCTTCTAATATGGAAGACACATCTCCTGTATCGAGTGGAACACTTGTTATGTCAAGTATTGAGACTCCCATCCTGGCCACATCCCCGGTCATATGTACGCCATACACTGTTACACCTCTCGGTATTACAGTGTCGGTGCGCTATAGATCTCTGAGGGATGCCATGGGCTCTACGAGTTCCTCTTCTATGTGGGACAATAACATTATTCCCACTACGGGACCTTTTGTTTCCCAAGTTCACCATACCGCTATCACGTCAGTTCTGACCAATCCGATCGTTTGTGTCGCATCGTTGACTCCGATTGCTAATGTCGTTATGGCATCTTCCGTTGTAACTACTATTTCCGGCCCATCCCGTGGCCCAGTGCGTAGTGGTCAGTCGGCACATGCTACCAGAGTCGTTCATCCTGCAAGTGGTGCCCCACCTTCTTTTGATGTTATTTCAGTGGGGGGGACATATTCTTAGTACTTGCATGTTGTCCAAAATCTAGGCGGGCAAGGCCCTTATTATGACCCTGTCAATCATTATTTGTATACCTTCTTGCCAGCTGAACCCGCTGTTGAGGGTACAGTTCTGTTGAATGTCGCTTGGGGTACCACCGGTTATGGTGGTGGTCAATTCCGTCTCAATAAAAGGCAGCGTCATCAAGGACCATCATACCAAGGTCAGCCATCCTACTCGCAGCCTAATTATGGGCAGCAGTATTATGGCCAGACCTATCCAGGGAAACCTTGAGGCTCACAAGGACAACCCTCCCAGGGACAACCTTCGGCCTCTAGTGGTCCTTCTTTTACATATCTTGGGCAACCTTCTGGAAACCGGGGACAACCTTATGCTCAACAAGGACAACTTGGACCCCAGCAGGGATACCCTTCGGGTCAACTCTATGGGAATCCAGGACAACCTAACGCGCAGCAAGGATAACCCAGAAACTAGCAAGGCTACCCTTCTAGGCAGGGAGGCCAACCTTACATGCAGCAAGGCTAGCCCACTGCTCATCCTAGTCAACCTTCGGTTGTGCAAGGACAACCAAACACCCAACAAGCTCAGCCTTCTGGGCAAGTAGGACCGTCCCAGCAACCTTCCAGCCAGATGGCCCAACCTCAGTCTTCGCAAGGATATCTCTCTGGGCTGGCTCAACCGGGCATGCAGATGGTTCCTGCTTCTCAACCCGGTTACTAGCCCCAGAATCAAACTGGTCTCCAGCCGCAAGGTGGGTATCAATCCCAACCTTCTTATCAAACGCAGCCTGGTTCCCAGGCTCAATATGGAGCCCAGCTACCATATGGATACCAGCAACCCCAGGGGAAAAATCAATTTACCCCGTATCAAAATTACCAACATCCACATGCAACCCCTTATCAAAATTACCAGCAACCCAACGTTGCTCCTTCCAGTCAGTATGGTAACCAATGGGGTGTTGGGGGGCAAAACCAGAATCAACCATCCAGCTATGGAGATAACCCTTATAGATAGAGTTCCTATGGACAAGGTCCTTTCGGACTAGGTCCATCCGAGCAAAGTCAATGGGGGCAACTGGCAATTGGATGGAACTCTGGCCCGACCTCATATCAGCAGACGTCCTTCAACCCGCAGCTACCATTTCTAGCGACGTTGGAACTGCCCGATGTGTCGAAGTTAACAAATGATCCTATTTTGCATAATCCACAATGGCCTCCAGTTCCAACTAAGATACCCAGCGATTGTCCCAAATTCAACGACAAAGCTAGAGAGGATCCTCAAGCCCATGTAATGACTTATCACCTATGGTGTTCGTCCAATTCATGACTTGACGATTCGGTTCAACTTCGCCTGTTTCAAAGGACTCTCACCGGCTCCGCTACTAAATGGTACATTGAATTGACCCGTGGGTCTTTTCAAGATTTCAATTCATTGGCTATGGCACTCCTTACTCATTTCCAGTTACCCATTCGGTACGAGACAGGTACCCATCTCCTTATGTCTCTCAAGCAGGATACGGCTGCACATATCTCGGATCATATACATGAATAGATAAGGCGTCGTCGGTTGATCAAGTTTTGGATTCCTGATCAACTCCTCACCAATTGGTTCACAACTTCCTTTGTCCCTAAGATTGCACAGGACATTTCCATGGGAGCTTGCGTAACTAAAGAGCAAGCTATCGCGTGTGCTCAGTACCTTGATTTAGTGTACTATCAATTAGGTACTTTGTATGAGTATTTTCCTAATGCCTCGAGACACGATACATCCAAGGCTCCACCAAAACCATCTGTTGATGGATTTATTGGCTCTGTGAATCCGTCGTCGAAAAAATCATCTTCGAACCCTGGGAAGCCAAAACCAAATGCTTCTAGCGAAAACACTTCTGAGGGTGGTTCTAATTCTATAAGTACTTCCGAGGTTAACGTCATCCAGTCCACCACGACGAATAAGGCCTCAAAAGGAAAGAAAAAGGGGAAAGCAAAAAATAAGTCTGAGCAACCTAAACAGGATTCCTCCAAACCTCCATCCGAGGAAGGAGCTAAGCGCAAACCCAAGTATCCTTGTCTCATCTTTGATGAGGATCACTACACCAAAGACTGCCCTAGGCGGTTCGAAGTTAGTCATTTGTTGAAAGGTGCCCCTGGGATTCCTGCGGTTCTGAAAGAACCTTTCCCCTCTCAAAAGACTCAAATGGTGGCTGATCCATCTTCGTCTTCATCTCCCTTTGGTTCGCAAGTCTTCATGGCTGGATCCATTCCCGTTCATGTAACGACTCGAACAAAGAAGTATCCGTTGTCCTCCGGGAAGGAGCCTGAAGTCCCCTCAAGCGCTCCTTCGTCCAGCTCTGGTCCGCTCCATATCGAGAGACCAAGTACTAAGATGACCATCCGACACCCTCCCAAAGGAGTACTCAAGAGATCATCTTACAACCCAAATGCTCATGCTCCCCATCATCATAGCATAGTTGAGGACTTAGCGCAGGCTCTGTCGGCTATGTCCGCCTTGGAGGTTCTCCAGAGTTGCCCCCCTCAGAGGAAGTCTCTACTATCGGCCATCGGTGGCATCGACCCTACAGATTCGGATTTGATTAACTTTGATCTCGAGAGCCATGTCCCAAGGCTGCCTCATCAGATCGCCTTTCTTATACAAGTCATCATCAATTCCAAAACAATCTATCGTACAGTTATTGATGAGGGCGCGTCAACTTGCATCATGTCTGTTGCTTGTTGGAAAGCGATCGAGTCTCCGACCTTGAGTGAGTCTCCCACGACACTGGAAGCCTTCAATGGGAGAGAATCTCGTTCCTATGGTATTCTTCAGCGATTGTCGATCACTTTATAAGGGAAAACCGTTCAGGTAGAAGTTGAGGTCGTTGTTGCAAATCTTACTTACAACCTCCTTCTGGGTCGAAGTTGGATGTATGCCATGCGTGCCGTGGCTTCATCCCTCTTCCGTGTCATTCGTTTCCCTCACCAATGGAAAATTGTCATGGTAGACTAGCTCTCCTTCTTTGCTTCCTCTTCTGAAGGAAATGTGCCTTTGGTGGAGCATACCTCCATCCCTTTCAAGAGTGTGGGAGCCGGGCTCTTCAAAGATCCCACCCTCATGGGTGTTTTCTCACTCCCACCTCCCAACCTCGCCTCCATCAGTATGATTTCGGTTCATTCTGATTCTTGGGTTCTTCCACCCATTGACCAGAGAGAATCATGGGGCAAGGAGATGCCGTTGAGTCCCGCCGAGCTCAACTACATCGAAATTGCTGGTGTATCGGCTCCTCCTACTGAACCCGCTTCTTTAAGCGAAGCTCTTGACTCATACGACTATTCCCCTTGGCTTGGAGAATGGGCCTCCTCGGATCCATTAAAGGAAATATTTCCTTCCGACGAAGCCATCATGGAGACCATGTCTCTCGAGGAACCTTCGTGGTTCAATCTTCATCACCGTTCCTCGTTTCTCCCTACCCTTCGGGAAACGTTGGCTTGTCTCGAGCGGTTTGCTCCGTGGCTCCCTTCACAACCTCTTCAGACACCTGTTCAGGTCTATCAAGTATCGTCTGGAGGGAATTTGGGGAACATTACGCAGACCCAACCTATCGACATCTCTGTCAAACCAGGGATTGTCGAGAATATCTACATAGGAGTCACCTGCACTCCTGAGGAAATTCATATCTATATAGCTCTTTTTCACGAATTCCGTGACGTCTTTGCATGGTCGTATGAAGAGATGCCCAGCATCGATCCAAACATTGTAGTGCATGAGATACCTACGTATCCAGGAGCTAAACCTGTTCGTCAGTGCTTACGCCCTGTGCACCCCCGTAAGGCTGTAGCTATCAAAGCGGAAGTTGAAAAAATTCTTAAAGCTGGTTTTATTTACCCTATCCCACTCACAGATTGGGTCTCTAACATTGTCCCTGTCGATAAAAAGCAGGGTACTATTCGTGTCTGTGTCGATTATCGTGATATTAACCGAGCCTGCCTGAAAGATAACTAGCCCACACCTTTCATTGACTAGCTCATTGATGAGTGTGCTGGGAGTGAGATATATTCGTTTATGGATGGCTTTTCTGGCTACAACCAGATTAATATCGCGCCCACTGATCAACACAAGATAGCCTTTATCTGTCTGTGGGGGACCTTCGCTTATAAAAAGCTCCCTTTCGGTCTCAAGAATGTCGGTGCCACTTTTCAACGTGTGATGTCTTACGCCTTTCATGATATCCGGCACATCGTACAACCTTATATGGATGACCTTCCTGCTCATTCGGCGAAGCGCAACGACCATCTGTCACACCTCCGCGAGATTTTTCTCCGCTGTCGACACTACAATATCCGACTTAATCCGCATAAATGTGTCTTCTGCGTAGAATCTGGTCGACTTCTTAGGTTCATCGTCTCCCGAGAGGGCATTCACTTGGATCCCCTTAAAGTCGAAGCCATTTTGAATCTTCCTCCCCCTGCTTCTTTGCAGAAACTGCAAAGTTTGTAGGGTAAAGCAAATTTCTTACGACGATTTATCCCGAATTATGCCGAAGTGGCAAAAGGTTTCACGCGGTTACTTAAGCGTGACACCCCGTTTCGATGGGATGCCATAACTGACGAGTCTTTTGCACATCTTAAAACTCTTCTGGTTTCCACCCCTTTGTTGCGACCTCCGAATTATCATCGCGATTACACGTTGTATTTGGCCGCTACTGACACCACCATCGGTATGGTTCTGGTTTAGGATGACGATGATGGCACTAAACACGTTATTTATTACCTTAGGTGCAATTTGTTAGCCATGGAATCTCGATATGCTTATGTCGATAAGTTGGCCCTCGCTGCTGTATGTGTTGTTCAACGCTTTTGTCATTACATCTTGTTGTGTACAATGACAGTGATCTCTGATTGCAACCCTATGACCTACATTTTGTCACGCCAGTTGCTGGGGGGCAAATACTCGAAGTGGATAGTCATCCTCCAAGAGTTTGACTTGGAATTTACTGCTGCCAAGTCTAAGAAATCACTCATCTTTGCTGAGCTGTTGTGTTCTTTGCCATCTACCAGTGCCTCCTCTCAGTTAGAGGATTCCATTCCAGACAAAACTCTCTTCCTCATTAGCACCCTTGATCCCTGGTACGGGGATATTATTGTCTACTTGCAGACGTCCTCCTTCCACCCCGAGACCTCTAAGGATGCTCGCTGACGGATTTGACATCAAGCCCACCCATATCGCATCGTTGGGGACACCCTGTATCGTCTCGGTGTTGATTCGGTTCTTCGCCGATGTTTGACTTTCGAAGAAGCAGAGAGAGTTCTTAATGACTACCACTCTGGTGCGTGTGGAGGTCACATGTCTGGATATGCCACCGCACAGAAAATCCTCTCTGCCGGCTATTTTTGGCCCTCCATTTTCAAGGATTGCATTCTTGTTGTCCGTTCGTGTCATGAATTCCAGATTTACCAATGGAAGATGCGTCCACCCCCTGCTCCACTGCACCCCGTTGTAACCGTCGGCCCTTTTGCCAAATGGGGCATCGATTATGTGACCTGTAACCCTCGCTCGGCAGGGGGGCATGGGTACATCATTGTCGCTGTTGATTATTTCATGAAATGGGCCGAGGCGATGCCTACATTGTCAGAAGACGGTCACACTGCGGTGCAGTTTTTGTTCAACCATGTTATTTCGCGGTTCGAAGTACCCCAAGCCATCGTCACTGATCACAAAAAGCATTTTTGTAATCACATGATGACCAATTTAACAACCTAGTTTGGCCTCAGGCATGATAGTTCGACCCCGTACTATCCTCAGGCAAACGGTCAAGTGGAAGACGTGAACAAGGTTTTGGTCACGATGCTTCAAAGAATTGTTGACATGCATAAGTCCAATTGGCATCTGATGTTGTTCTCTACTTTGTGGGCCTACTGTACCTCAGTGAAGGACGCCACCAGTTTTACTCCTTTTCAGTTAGTGTATGGACTAGAGGCAACCCTTCCTATTGAGTGTGAGATTCCTTCATTAAAGATAGTCGTCGAGTTGCTCCCTGATACTACTCCAGTAGAAGAGCGTCTTCTTAACTTAGAATGGCTGGATGAGACTCATCATCTAGCCTCCTTAGCTATTGAAGCTCAGAAGAAGCGAGTGAAAACTCACTTCGATAACATTGTTAATCCCCGCTCTTTCATTGAGGGAGACTTAGTACTACTCTATGATCAAGCTAACGATAAGCTGGGGGCAGGAAAACTTGAGCCTATGTGGCACGGGTCCTATATTGTGAAAAGAGTTTTGTAAAAAGGCGCCTATGAGCTTATTGATTATGAAGGTAACCCCCTGGATAGGCCCCGAAATGGGATGTATCTCAAAAAATATTATGCATGAGTCCAGGCACTCTCTTTTTGTACATACGTGTGCTTTCAGCAAGTGTGTTGTGTGTGCATGTTTTTAGTTTTTATCTTGGTATGTCGGCGTGATTGCAGCTTATTGTGTCTCTTGCTTCTTGGACAGATGTTTGGATTGCCTTATGTTGGTTTCGCTGATGGTGCTTCCCGCAGTATGCGCAGCTTGTCGTCTGCGGCATGGGTGATCTATGATCCTCATGGTGAGTTAATAGACATTCAAGGAGTTTGTCTAGGTTGTACAACAAACAATGTTGCTGAATATAGTATTGTGATTGGAGTGTTAGCTGAGGCGATTAACCTCGGCATTCGCACATTGATTGTGAACTTGGACTCTCAACTTGTAGTCCACCAACTCAATGGACGTTATTCCGTCAGAGATCATCGGATTTTAAGGTTGTATTTACGTGTTAAGTTATTAGAAAGGAATTTTGATTTCATTACTTATCAACATATTCCAAGACGACTTAATACGTTAACCGATGCATTAGCTAATTATGTGTTGGACAGACATTTGCATAATATGTGATTCAACATAATACAAGAAGCATAAAGTACAATAAGACCATAAAACATATGTATATATATATATGTGTGTGTGTCCAGAATGTTTGCACCCCTTGCATCATCAAAAAAAATAATACATGTTCGTCTAAATACATCCAGAGACAACATGTCTCTCAAAAAATATGCATGAAAAGAAAAGCCTAGATATCTAGTCTCGGTGGTGCTCATGGTAGCACGTCCCACTCGCACTAGACGCCTCAAGAGCCAGTGAATGCGAGTTGGCACCCCTACTGTGTGTCTCTGGTATGCTAGCGGGACATCCGCTAACCAAGCATAATCTGGGATCCCTCAAGTGATAGCCTCGAGGTTCTGGATGAGCTCCCCTCTGTCACCGCCCTCCTCCTGAGAATCTGCTCTTGTTGCTGCTGCTACTGGATGTCTCCTCACAATGAAAGACAAGCCAGCTGGACGCTCTGGGCCGACATCTGCACATGCATATAAAGGTCATTAGGATGAGCATGTACTAATGATAAAAAAATCACAAAAATGAGGACGTACCAATCTCCTCGTCCCAATCCTCTCCCTCCGGAAGGGGAAGGTCAGGGTCTCCAGTGAAGTCTGTCCCCACATACGGCCAGTCTTCCACCATGATCAATTGGCGGCGAAGCCACTCGAAGAACTCTGGTCTGAAGGCATTCTGCTGGCCGCCACCACCCCTCAGCATCAGTTCCGCCCATCGAGCCATCCTCGGCTCTCGAGGTGCTGGGTTTGCCAAAGGCCCCTTGGCCCTGGAAGCTTGGCACATGTTCCAAGAAGAACGTCCCCTAGATGGAACCATACCCGAACTGTTGTAGCTTGCCCCGCTTGGCCTTTGTCAGCTACCTCTTCATATTGGTTGTGACAGCTGATGCCCAATTGAAGATCGTCGGGCTAAGGCACTCTATCACTAATAGTAGGTGGTTCTTCGTAGCTTCGTGAGGCGCTTGTGCCCCCATAGCTCGTGTAAGAGTGAATAGTAAGGCTCTCAGTGTCAGATCCTGAATGGTGGAGATATCCACCTTCGAATTGCCCTGCCCATATCTTGCGTCTGGGAAAATCCGAGCCTTCACTTCATCCATATTTTCTCCAGATGGCCTACTCCCAGTCAACCAAGGCACCGGCCCTCGTCGCGACAATCTTGTCAAGAAGTAGACATCCGATATGTCCAATTCCAGTACCTGTTCCCGTATCTGGAACACCTGTTCCTCTATGTCCCAAAAGTCAATCAAGTACTATAGGAGCTTTGGCTGAGCTTGCAAATAGGATAGCATGAAGAATTTTTTGAGCTGACACGCTCTGAGAGCCTCCATGCAATCCTCGTCAGCTAGGGCTAATATGTCCACTTGGTCATGTTCCCGTTCCTTCCATGTCATCACCATTTTTGCGGATTAATCTGCAAATACAAGTCAAAATGATGCATTAGACCTTCACACAACTTGAAATTGCAGAAAAATGGATTTTAAATTTGTTAAAATTGGCCTAGAAATGCACGTGGCCGTTGGCGCGACTGTTTCTAAAATAGTCGCGCCCATGGGCGCGCGCCCTGTGGGAAATTTGCCCCATTGGCGCGGGTTCCGAGCGCAATCCGTAAATTTCAATTCCCCCCATAGGAAATGAAAATGCAGTTAAAAACAAATTTCAAATAGATGAAAATGGAGCTAAGGACAAGACCGCTTACCTGGCACTGACGGCACTCGAAATGGTCCACCGGATTGGTCGCAATCGCCAATTGAAGGTCGCACTCCAAAAAGCCCTAATGTCTCTCTCCAAAGGTAAAAAGTGAAAAGTAATTTTTATTTTACTATTTTCACCTTTTTATAGCTTTTTGGCCCTAATTAAGCTTTAAAAGGTCATTTTATAAATATTTTTATGGATATTTGTGTCGAAAATGGGTTTTACGCCGATTTTTTGTGCAGCGATAGGTGTTTATGGAGCTTTCATGGCGAAACGAGTTGTATTTTATACTTTTTTGGACTCGGTAAATACATGAAAAAGTCACTTTGGAGTCACCTTTTGCTCTTTTCTGACTCTCTAAACGTGAAAATAATGCCGAGTTGGTCCTCTCGACTCGTTAAACGGACATGAGAGGCGGTCGTCTTTAAACCCTTTTCCGACTGTTGAAAAATGAAAAGATTATCGGACCCTTGTCGTTTTCGGTTCATTAACGGTCACGAAGCGATGTTGTTTTGATCGCTTTTCTACTTTTTCAAATCAGAGTCACTATTATGAAAAGTACTCCTCGATCGTAATGGTTGGGTGATTCTTTCGAGCATGGTTTTATAATTTTTCGGGCTCAAGAGACACAACTTTACGAAAAAGGACACCCCTAGAGTTTCCTTTTCGCTGTCTTTTCAAACTCTCTAAACATTAAAAGACACTAAGTTCTTCCTTTGTCAAACTCATTAAAACTTAATAACATCGGATTCCGTCGAAATGACGCCTCTCAAGCATATGTTGTCCCCGTCAAGCTTTTCATCCAAAAATAACCGGGGTGCTCGCCAGAAATGGTGGGGGAATAAAGGAACTGTAATCATCATCGTGTTGGCAGTATGTCGCTCTTGAACATGGCACTCATCTACATTTGTGTCTGGGTGGGGATATCTCATCTTGTTTCACACTTGCCTCCATGCGTTTGGGTTATCCTGTTTGACCATTCATCTGCTCATCGTCTTGTCATCATAACCCCTAATCATTTGATGTCAAATACTGCCAAGTCCACTGTCGTGCCACCGTTATGTTCAAGAGAAGTTGACCTCTGCAGAATACTCAACCTCCCTCCGACACCTCACACAAAACATTTTATCCTTCTCTGTCTCGTGTTGATGATGTGGGAAACATTATGGCCCACCTTTGATCAAGGTCACTTCCTGTCGACTTCAGCTCATTATCCAAGAAGTTGACCTAGAGACTCCCTTCAGGTACCTTGGAGCCTGCATGCCTCAATGACAGGTTCTTTGTGTTTGACGCAAGGTTTTCATCATTGGCCTCCAATCGGATGATTCTACGGGTGTTCGACACCGTCTCATTGATTCGCACGTCGTGGATTTTACCTATAGCACCTTGAGGACCATTGTCATTATTGGTGGTACCTCTCACGTCTGTTAACAGTTTTCATCATTGACTGGTAATCAGACGATGTTCTCGCATGTTCGACTTCGACTCCCGTATTTGCATGCTTGAACTTGTACTTTGTTCGGGTCTTGGAGCGCAAGACCCTGGATTTTGTATGTTGAGATCCAGGCTGCATTTTGTGGATTATTATAATCACTACATGACTCATGTGCTGGATGGCTACAACCATGCCTGAGTCTGATTCTTTGATCCTCATCGGATGGCTGCATCCATACCTAGGATCCAGATTTTTATGTACTCTGCTATAGATGGTTGCGCCCATGCCATGTACATCATGTATTCAAGACATCAGTTGTACTTCATGCAGGTTCTCCGGCAGCCGTGTTTTCAGTCGACCATGTTCTTGTAAAGCACTTCACCCCTCTCTCTCTGGGGCTTCATTCTTTAGGGGGCATCTGTTACACAGTATTTTGTCAACGTCCCTGTTACCCCTTCTCCCGTACATTGGAGGACTGATTCCAGGACCTATGAGAAGTGACATAACTTGAAAACACCTGCTTTGTATCCCTTAAAGTATGTACTCCATGTGCCCTGAAGACACCTTCTGCAAAATACCCAAAAATATAGCCCTTTCTCCATTGGCGCTGATCCATAGTGTATTACTTGCACCAATGGGGTAAATCCTCCAAAGAGGGTGCATGAGATGGCGCTCTATCTTAGAGTCGCACTAGCGCCAACCCAGTTGGGTAAAGTTTTTAACAATCAAATTTCTGAAGGTTCCTTCCACCTTATCCATGAACTAATTCCAGTTCTAGTTGGTTCAGTTGGGCTTCGTATCTCCCAAGGGGGGAAGTAGTTCTCCACCTCTCATGGAAGCTTCCTAATGATAAGGGCAATCCCATGAATCAAGTGGATGGTCTTATCTACTCCTCCCATCTCTATATAAGCTTGTTCTTTCCCCTTTGACAAGCTAGTTGGTAGTTCTTGGTTAGTAATTCTACTTTTCAAGCTCCCAAGGTCTGAGCATTGCTAAGCTCATCTTGAAAGAGGCCTTGTTCATCCCTATGAGGCTAAACCCTTAAGGACGAGATCCATGTCCAAGTGATCAAGGAGAGAGAGGCTTGTTCCCATCCCCTACAAGCTTTGCAAGGCATGTGTAGTTGATTCACCCAGCCAAAGGAGGATTTGAAGTTAGAACTTGGTCGTATTCTCTTTTGTTTTATCAATAATAATAGACAACTATCATTATGGTTCCACTCATTTGTATTTATTATGATGTTTGAGTTGTATCCTTTCTGATTGATACATAGTTGCATTTCTTGGATTTTATGCTTGTATTTGTCTTGTTCTTTGCATGTGCAGGTGTCTATTCACGAGGATCATGAGGATTGTGACCACCTGAAGTGAAAGAACGAAAGCGATGACTCTCCTATGAATATAAGCGTTGGATTCGAGGTAGGCTCTCATCATTGGCCTTTACTTTGTAATTAGGGACCTGCGTGTTGGCATTGTTCGATTGTTGCTAGACCCCGTTTAGGCTAGTGGGATCGCCTCTGTCCGCAGAGGGGATTTACCTAAACAATAGGGTTGGTTGAGACTAGTCTAGGACTAGTGGTACGCACTCTAAGTCTGACTTCGGGTCAATGGAGAATGGTATGAGACATTCTCGATCAATTTTTCTTCTTCATAGTTTAGTAGAGCCAGCAAAGCTGAGCAGAGCTAGCAGAGCCAGCAGCGTTGAGCAGAGCTAAGCAGAGCAGAGCCAACAGAGCTAAGCAGAGCTAGCAGAGCTAGCAACGTTGAGCAGAGCTAAGCAGAGCAGAGCTAGCAAAGCCAACAGAGCTGAGCAGAGCGGAGCAAAGCCAGCAGAGCTGAGAAAACTAGAGCAGAGCCAGCAGAGTTGAGCAGAGTTGGGTAGAATAGTGTAGGGCACTGATGGCAGAGATAGTGCAGTCGGACTTATGGATCAATGGATGGAGTTTTCCCTAGTTGAGAGGGAGTGTTAAATTGGCAACTAGGGCCAAACTCCATGTGGGTCAGCTTATTTATGGTAGCTAATATTTTTATTAGATCCCTCTCGTCGAGAGGTGTAGGATTGATCGAAAAATCATCCGATTCCGATAAGTATTTATGGAGATATGAATTTATTTAGATTATGGTTTTATTATCTGGCCGACCAGCTCTTACATAGGCTCAGGAAGCCTAAACGTCATGACTATTCATCATATATGTCTTAGTATAAATGTACAGGACTTGAAGTCATTTCAAACACACATTCTTGATGTGATCTCCTCTCCACGTCTTGGGATTTTGGAGAAGGAGAGCCACAAAAAGAATACGTTGTCCTTGTTTGATGCTGCCCTAGCCAACGTATGGTGATCCAACACAGGGACAAGGAGACTCCTTCAACGCACTCATGAAGACATATATACACAGTCAAATGATGCTCTAACTCATTGCTAAGAAGAGGACCATTACGCTGCTCATGGAAACTCTCTTATATGTTGTTCAACGTAACATTGTTCATGGAGCCCTAGCCACAGTAAGCCACAGGCTTATGGCGATGCAAACAAAAATCTTGTAAGCTGGACCCTATGCGCTGTCATGACATTTATACGCTGGAAATAATTAACACGCAGTGTATATATACACATGCTGTCTCATATATCACGTTGTCCAAAGTTATATATATACACGCTGTTTCATATGATGTATATCAATGTTAGATACACGCTGTTTCATATGATTCATATCAACATTGTCCAATTTTATATATATACACACTGGTCATATGAACCTGCAGTTTGGAACGTTGTCACATATGAAACCCGCAGTTATATATGGTAACTATGCAGTCATGGTAACTATACGCAAGTCATACGCGTAGTTCATACGTTGTTCAGGAAACATGATACGTTGTTCATGTAACCCTATACACTGTAATGGAGACTTGTTAACTCGGTTAATGAAGACCTGTTAACGCAGAAGAACTTCGTATTCTTCCTCTCTGAAATTTCGGGTATATAGCCACAGATCATACATGATCCAGCCGCAAGCATAGATGGTAGCCACGATGGAGCAGTAGATGGTAGCCACGATGGAGCAGTAGATGGTAGCCACGATGAATCTGTTGTCATATAGCCGCAGTCAAGACTCTTATACGCAGATCATAAAGACAATTATAAGTAGAAGTTTTGGCCTCCTCACTATTTGGCTATATTGGCATTGATGAAGATCTAGGTGGTATTCTTGTAGTTGTCTCAGTTTTATTCCTGTATGAAGAAAGCATAAAAGAGATGTATGTGATTTAGGCATTTCATATCTATCTCGGATAGATGAATCAAGACAATATTATATGAGGACGCAGAAATCTCTTTGGTCTCAAAAATGATATCCCTGTATCAGACAACAGTACCTTGGACTACCCAAAGCTTCGATGATGAACACAATCCTCCTTGGTGGTATTCATCTCCATGAATGGGATCAAATGACAACATATTCTTGTGGCAAAGAAGATATATGAAATCCTACAGCTGTACTAATTCAACATAGTAGTATATTACAATGAGAAGACTGGATTTGTCATTCTCAGCATACTTGTTGATTTGTGATAGCAATATGGAAGCAACTTAACAGTCATTGAGTACAGATCAGATGGGTGCAGATCCATGATGTTGAGAACAACTCAATGATATTTGGGTGCAGCGCAGCATGATCTTGATCAGTACAGCATGGTGCAGTATGCAGTGGTACAACTAGAGGACCAGATACAACGTCATGATAGGTGAAGGAGTCATCTTGAGAATCAGTTGAAGCAGAATGTCTTCAACTGATCTCATCGTTATATGATATGATCTAATGCTAGATCTAGATAAGTCAAAGAGTTGACTTCTGTTGTAAATGTACTATCCCTCTCTCTCTCCTTCTCTGCTGAACTTTGAAGAAAATAAAAGAAGAATTGATCAAGTGTTTCCCCACACATTGTGGGGTTTGTCCCTGGCTTGTGCCACACCTTGTGTCCTCTTGACTTGGCTTGACTTCTGCGATTTATATTTATGTTCTATCTGTAGTTTACTTTATGTTGATGTGATTGCTAATATGGAAAAGAAATCAAATAAATTGCTCTAGCATAGAACATACCAAAAATTAACACATAGCTTCTGGGAAATCAGAGGAGGTGACAAGGCCAATTTCTGGGAAGAAGCGTGGAAATAGAGAGAAAAACTAAACATTAAGCTTCAGCTAAAATAGTTCCACCAATATACCAACATCCATGGGAAAAAAATAGTTAAAAACTAATAGTGCATAGATCCCGGAGAATAATGGAGAAAGTGGAAACAAAAATAATACTGGCCAGATACTGGCCAGATGCACCAAAAATTCCCGTGGTAACTCAATGTACCACTTGGCCGTGAGACCAATGAGTGTACGCTGAAAAAGACGTAAGTGGATCGAATCATACGAGATAGAATTTGATGCACACCAGAGGTGGTAAGTCATCACGTGATTTGAAGGGTCCTGTCCAAGCTTACCTTCGAATTTGGGTATGTCGTTGGGCAACTCATTCGGCATTGACGGCCAATATGGATGATAACTTATTGGATCATTTGTAAGACGTGTCAAGTCTGGTAAATCCAAAGTTGCGATAAAAGGAAATTTCCGATTAGGATCTTGAAAACTTGGGGTCACTAAACCAGCCCCAGGACGAGGATATCCAGGATAACTTGGAACGGGAATTGCATTAGGGATATTGTATCCTCTTGGAAAACTAGGATTAACCGGACCGTACTGGGGTTGCTGAGGTTGTTGATAAGTATACCCAGGATACGGTTGATACTGGTAAGTTGGTTGTTGAGCAGGAGGACCATATTGTGGTTGGTACTATCCCTGTTACGGAGGTTGGATAAATTGAGGTTGAGATGTAACAACCGTACTTCCAACAGGCATCTGGACCGTAGGTCTGGACTGAGGCACAGAGGTCTAAGGAACAGACACAGGAACAGTAGAAACCGGAACTGTTGATACTCCAGAAGAAGTTGGGGTGGATGAAGAAGATGTTGTACTAGCCGCAGCAGATGTTCGAGGTGGAGTACTAAGAGTACTAGGCCTAGTCTGAGAGACTACAGAAGATGCAGAAGATGAAGCCATAGACTGGACGGGTTGCTGAGATGGACCAGCGGCCTGTCCAGGCTGGGAAGACGACTACATGTTCGGTTGCAACATCTGCGGATTCTGTGAAGGATCCCACACCAAATTCGTTCCAGGGTATTGACCTTGAGGATATGGAGGTCCATAACCGGGTTGAGGGTAAGATTGATAATATGGTTGACCTGAAGGCGGTTGACACTGGCCTTGGGGCTAATAACCCTGGGGCACATACTGATACTGGGGTTGTTGCCCTTGAGGTACGTAAGAATATTGACTCTGGGGTTGATATTAATATGAAGGTTGACCTTGGGGTATGTAGGAATACTAGGGTTGACCCTGGGGCACATATTGGGCCTGGGGTTGACCTTGAGGAAGGTATTGTCCCGTAGGGACATACTGTCCTTGAGGTTGCCCCCCAGGCACAAATTGAGTACCCTGAGGTTGTCCCCCAGGCAGATAAAGAGTACCCTGAGGTTGCCCCCCAAGCGCGTATGGAGTACCTTGAGGCTGCCCCCTAGGCGGGAACTGACTGCCTTGAGGCTGACCTGACATCATCAAAATTTCCTCTGCACTTAACTGACTATTACCACTACTTCCAGCGAATAACTTCTGCTCGAAGGGACGAGGAGATGCTCCTGAAAAAGTACCAGAAATGGACTGATACCCAATAGGAACAGACGGACCGCCGTATAAATAGGCTTCTGGAGATGACAGCCTCGACATATATGCAGGAGGAGTAAAACCTCTAGGTGGAAAAGGGAAACGAGGTGGAGAAAAACTGACTGAGTTGTCCAAAAAATTGGTCAATGAAAGATACCAAGTGGTAGCTCGAGGGGGACTATAGAATATAGACTCACGGTCTCTGAGATCGAGAGAAGGTATATCTTCTTCAAGATAAGAAGCGCCTAGATCTTCTTCTGGGGCGAGTTCTTCAATAGAAATCAAACCAGAAGGGATATTTTCGGTGATGACTCTTTCTACCTTAGGTGAACCAGGAACACTAGAAGATGGAGTAACAGGTTCGGATATTTGAGGTTCTTCACCTATATCACTGGCAGATGTAACACTACCAGTAAGTTCAGAAACCTCAACAGCTTAGGATCGTATCCTGTTTCTAAATCTTGGTAATCCGGGTGAACTACCAATGAAGACTCTCCTTCTTCAGGTGAAATTATTCTACTGCCACCAGGAGTTACAAGGATTTTTAATCCTTCGTAATAAGGCCGGTCCTCTTCAGGAGGTGCACCCCGTGCTCTATGGGCTCGCCTCAATATATTAGCCAAACTAACAACTTCAGGAGACTCGCCCCGAAGTCGATGGGAGCATCTCGGTGATTCAGCCACAGCTAAAAACTTTTAACTACACACGAAAACAAAGTAAAATCTCAAGAAAAACACCTAAAGTCGCTAAAGAACCAAAAAAATTTGAAACATACACCTAAAGAATCTGGGGCGTCAAACCAAACACAAACAGTAGCTTTCGGACCAAAAAAACTAGTTGGTGATGAAATCCAACCTCGTAGGATTCAGTACAGAAATAGCGGGTGGAACAGTTACCCTGGCAACCTACCTAATGAATAGACTGGACCAAGTTCCTCCACTTTAACCGTCTCGAGTGAAGTGAACCCCCCAGAAAATCCAAGTGAGTCTAGCCGACGTCTGCTCTAGGTACAGTGGGATCTTCCTGCCATCGTCACCTTGGGTAGAATCCTAAGATTATGGACACTAAGGTCACCAACAACAACAAATATACCTGGGGGAACAGTCTACACTCCGACAGCATGCAAGGGTAGAGTAACAAGCTCAATCCCCTTACCGGCTCCTTGACAATGGTCAATCCAAGGTTTACCGATAAGTGATCCCCTGGCTCCTCAACAATAATCTGAGGTTTACCGTTTGTAATACGTGCGTGTCTGGCGTCGTTCCCAATGAGGGGGGATTGATCCCCTCACTGGTTCGGACACGAGCTCGTGCTTCTCCTTTAAGAGGAGCTTTCCCAGAATACAAATGTAACAGTTGGATTTATTCTATCA
>APFE030748131.1:692-15555 GCA_000404065.3 Pinus taeda | reverse complement strand
TTTATTATTCAATTTTTAATATTAAATTGGTATAAATTATTGCAATAAGAATTGATTCGGTTGGTCATTTATACCATCTGGATTGGGATGTAGACATAGATGATAGGAAATCTATTTCATGTCATGTATTTCATTTTGGATTTGGATCCATCATATGGTATTTTAAGAATGGTAGGTTGTTTATAGGTTATATATAAATGATTTTATTATTCAATTTTTAATATTAAATTGGTATAAATTATTGCAATAAGAATTGATTCGGTTGGTCATTTATACCATTTGGATTGGGATGTAGACATAGATGATAGGAAATCTATTTCATGTCATGTATTTCATTTTGGATTTGGATCCATCATATGGTATTTTAAGAATGGTAGGTTGTTTATAGGTTATATATAAATGATTTTATTATTCAATTTTTAATATTAAATTGGTATAAATTATTGCAATAAGAATTGATTCGGTTGGTCATTTATACCATTTGTATTGGGATGTAGACATAGATGATAGGAAATCTATTTCATGTCATGTATTTCATTTTGGATTTGGATCCATCATATGGTATTTTAAGAATGATAGGTTGTTTATAGGTTATATATAAATGATTTTATTATTCAATTTTTAATATTAAATTGGTATAAATTATTGCAATAAGAATTGATTCGGTTGGTCATTTATACCATCTGGATTGGGATGTAGACATAGATGATAGGAAATCTATTTCATGTCATGTATTTCATTTTGGATTTGGATCCATCATATGGTATTTTAAGAATGGTAGGTTGTTTATAGGTTATATATAAATGATTTTATTATTCAATTTTTAATATTAAATTGGTATAAATTATTGCAATAAGAATTGATTTGGTTGGTCATTTATACCATTTGGATTGGGATGCAGACCTAGATGATAGGAAATCTATTTCATGTCATGTATTTCATTTTGGATTTGGATCCATCATATGATATTTTAAGAATGGTAGGTTGTTTATAGGTTATATATAAATGATTTTATTATTCAATTTTTAATATTAAATTGGTATAAATTATTGCAATAAGAATTGATTCGGTTGGTCATTTATACCATTTGGATTTGGATTGGGATGTAGACATAGATGATAGGAAATATATTTCATGTCATGTATTTCATTTTGGATTTGGATCCATCATGTGGTATTTTAAGAATAGTAGGTTGTTTATCTATTGATCATAAGAGATGAACATACATGCATCGTTAATGCTAGCACAAAGGTAGTGTGGATTCACAACCTAATGGGTGAATTTAGATTTCCCTTTGAGGAGTTAACTATGGTGTATTGTGACAATCAAAGTGCAAATAAATAATTCACAATCTTATTATTCATTCTAAAATGAAGCATGTGGAGATTTATGCACATTATTTGAGATAGTTGGTACAAGAGGACATTATGTTTCTTTTTTATTACAGGGCATATAATTAAATTGTTGATATTTTTTAAAATAATTTATAAAAGCTTGTTTTGTGACACTTAGGGCTATGCTTATACTTTATGAAGCTACGATTATAAGGGGTAGTATAACAATAATTCCAACTCTTTGAATCTCGAAAGAGTTGTGTTGATTGAGGGGGGATGTTGGAACAACATGTTCATCGCATCTTTGGATCATTTGGAGATAGTCATTGTAATCATGTTGATATTGAAGCTCTATTGGGTAATTGTCTAGGTTGATTGATGCATAACTCGAGGTAGGAAAGTTAGAGAATTAAACACCACTAAGGTAATCAAAATTAACTATGTATTTCTTATTTTATGGGAATTAATTATGATTTTAATTATTTATATACATGTATTAACACATATTGTGATAAGTGTTCTCTATTATATTAAGCTACACTCATTTATGTTTCAATATGATAATAATGTTTTTTTTTTTTTTTTTAAATTAGACTAATTCTATTATAAGCGAGAGTATAGTACAATCAGCTGCATGCAAGTTAGCAGAAAGCAGGGGCCCAGGAAATAGGCACCACCTGCTCCTTGGTAAGACCAGAGAGGCTAAAGAGAACATGTAACAAAGAACCGGAACTAAGCAGAGAGACTACCCTGAGGGAATCGTTATTGTCATACGATTTTTTTTCCTTTTTTCTTGCTTTACTTGACCCATTCAGTGGAATTTGGCTGAGCCGAAACAAGTTGAAGACTGTTCTGCCCTGGCGGCGGAAAATCCTTCTCAGAATCTGAGGAAGAAGTGAGATGAGCACGTTTCTGAGAAATATGAGAGACGGAGGGGTTTGCCGGATCATCCAAGGGAGCATCCAGCGGAATCTCAGCGTTCAGCCTGTTTGCAACTATTTCCTCCTCATCTGAACTGGTGGAGTCTGAATCTTCCATAGGCGGAGGAGGCGCATAGGGGTTCCAACTTTTGGACTTGGGCTTGCGCTTAGGAGTCTTCTTTTTGTCGAGGTACTAGGGACAGGAACTTTGGAGATGTCCTGTTTGATGACAATGGCAGCAGCGAAAAGCTGTGTTCTCGTAATCCAAGGTTTGAGTCCAATGGAAATCTCCATACTTGAGATTAATCTGATCCGGAAGTCCTCTGCTTATATCTATTTCTGCACAGAATCTACCATATGTGTAGAGCCCATTTTCCCTTCGCGAAGAGTCTACAACCAGGTATCTTCCTAAAGTTTCTGCAATTGCTAAGAAGACCGAAACGTGCCATAGATGCACCGGAAGGTTCGGGAGCCTAACCCAAATGGGAGTCTTGGTGATAACAGCTGTAGAAGGGTCGAAGTCTGGAAACCAAGGAGTAAGAAAAAGCCCTGCCGAGCCCCAAAACCAAGGGCCTCCCGTTAAGGCCTTCTGATAATCTTCATCTCGGTCAAAAACCACAATGAAGAATCCTTTTGAACATAAGTGTATCTCGCTTTTTTTAGTCCAATTGGTATGAATCCATTGGTATAGATCTGTGCGAGGCCATAGCCCATTGAATCTACATACAAGTGCGGCTTCTGCATAAAGTTGATATCGATCATCAATCCCAGGATGGGAGAGATTGATAGAAGGAATGTCCTCTGATTTGTCTACCAGAAAGGGCTTTGGAGCCTCAGATGGATGGCCTGCTGATGGAGAAGGCTGTGAATGGGCAGCATCTTTGTGAACAACATCTTTATAGGAGAAAGAAGGGGCAGAGGAGGTCTGCCTAAAGGAACCACCTCTCAAACGAAATGTAGCCACAATAGAGGCATCCCTTTGAATGCTGTAATAGGAAAGAGGAAGGGTATTCATGAGTTGCTTACCCTTGTATAGCAGTCTGAGGTAATAGGAAGGGATTCCTAGCCGGCTTTCAAGATTTTGCACGAGGTCCTGCACAAGATCCGTAGCGCATGCCCATTGCATTGTCGTCTTGCCCGAGAGGGTGACTTGGATTTGAAAAGCAAGTGATTCTTCAAGCAGATCTGGTTCAGATCTGGCCCCTGCTGCCTGGTTCAAACAGATCCAGGATTCCTTCGGTCCATGGCGAGGAAAGGGAGAAACTTCTTCTTTGCATTTGGCTTGATCGCCCTGGGCGGTGCAAGCATTAAGTATGCAGGGAAAAAATACTTGGAATCCTCTTGCCGGAGTTCCAACTCTTGTAATTGATGGATCTGATGTAGAGATTTTGCTCTGTGGCTTTTGCATGTCCCATATCAATGGATGGGCGACCAGATCTGATATGGGTTGAGTCCGATTTATCATATGGGCTCGATCCGCCATGCGGGTTTCTGGTTCGAAGAACCTCGATCTCGATTTGCGCATATTCCCCTGGATCGGGATAAAATAGGGTTGATTTACCATAAAGAGGTCTAGATCTGATAGTCCGGGGCTTGATCTGTACAGGGAGCCGCGGAGCGATGGGAATGGCTCCCATTTGGAACTCCATGGTGGGAGGGAACCCAGATCTACGCCAAAAATAAATAGAGCAGCATTCTGATATTCAATGTAAAAAGTTTCTGTCTCCACCTGTGCATTGCCTTCGCCTCAGAATGACGTTTTGAGGAAGTCCCTGAGGTGGGCGAGCTCCGATCCGTCTATCGTCAAGCCCTGCAACTCGCATTCGCCGGCGCAGGCCGCGATGTCCTCGAGACGGTGGCATTCGGGGTCAATGAGGCCGCCGTTCGCAAGGGTTTTCAGCAGCGTGTGGCCAGTCAGTCCCACGATCGCGTGCCGATTCCCATCGGGATCTATGGCCAACAGCTTTACGATGCGGTCCGAAACCTTCTTCGAGACGGATTGGATAACCGAATACCTTGTTGAGACAAAAATGGTAGAATTTAATCCTGCAACCGCACGGTTTGCAAGCTCGCGAAACGCAGATGCCATCGCCATTTTCTTTCTCTCTCTCTGTTAACTTCTCTTCACTATGATGTTGATATGCTTTCCTTCCTTGATAATAATGTTTATTAATACCATATCTTCTTAAAATTTATGGTTCTTTATCTATATAATTTCTTGATACTTTAATATTTAAAACTTATAAAAAATTACTATACAATTTAATTTTAACTCATTTATGTTTCAATATGATAATAATGTTTATTAATACTATATCTTCTTAAAATTTATTGTTCTTTATCTATACAATTTCTTAATTCTTTAATATTCAAAACTTATAAAAAATTACTACACCATCTAATCTTAAACTAATGTATACAATTGGTAAATGATGTGATTCACTTGTAATTATTTATATTTAAACTTAAACTTTTTTGAAAAAACTTTTCACCTAAGTTTTATAGAAAAAATCCAAAAAAATTGAAACAAAATTTCCTCATAAACATTTTTCTTTAAAGGCCTTTATCTAATACTTGCTTGGAAAAAAATGTTTATCTTTGAAAACTTTTATTTAATATTTATTTGGATAAAGAAAGTTGGTTCACATTGTAGAGTTATTTTATTTAGATGTGTTTTGTCCTGTAGTATCCTATTATATTATAGGTAAATATTTTGTCTTGTTTAAATTATATAGAAATAAAATAAAAATAAAATTAATAGATATATAATTTTTAATTTTATTTTTGCTAGGTGGTGTGGAGTCTTGAGATGACTATACACTTAATCTTTGACTTGAGAAACCTAAAAAACAATGAGTAAGTAGTCTTTCTATTTACTGTAAAAAGTCTTTTACACAAGCCAATATAAACTCTGTTTTTTGCATAAACATCCAACCCTCATTACATCAGAGTTTCATCTATATATAGAAAAACATTCTTAACTACTTTGAGCTTCCTCCTCTAGCATGAGGGGAGCTCGATGACTGCCATTAACTACCTCTATCTATTTTAACAGACTCATTAAATCCACTAAGTATTGAACTGTAATTACAAAGAGTCCTAATCAAACTTTAACTCTAATTTTATTCTCCTCGTATCATGATTCCTTTCTAGGTCTTCGACAGCTGTCTCCTTTAGTTTTGGCCGTGATAGCTGAGATAAGGATGCAAGGAACAAGATTAGCTTTGGATGCTGAATGTGTTGATGGTTCATTGATTATAAAAACAAAACCCCTGTTTCTCCGGTCTTTGTCTCCTACCATCATTCGAAAGTTGAGCAATATGTTCCCAGCTCTTTAATACCCCAAAATTGATGAGCATCACCATATTTCTAGATATGCTGGAAGCCTTGTTGATTGAACAGGTGTACAAGTCTAAATCCTCGTATGCATCTTCAGCCAAACCCTAACCACCGGTAATAAAGTACCTTTATTAAAGCTATAGCTTAAGACAAAATATTTTACCTTTATGGTGAATGCACACTTGTCATTATCTGAATGGCCTTGATAGCTTTATGTGGTCTCCTTGATGTTCATTAGGCATTTTCTTCAAAATCTGCTGTCCTCACCATTAAACTGTTTATTTTCTTCAAAAATCAGCACCTACAGCAGTTTCGTAGTGTGCTACGAAACTGCTGTTTTTTCAAAAACACAGTCTTTAATGAATGTCTCAATATTCTCTGTGACTGTAACAGCTCTGCCACCGGTTACAAAACTCCTATTTTACCTTGGATTTATATAGCCGTGCTTACATGCCTTAAAAAACAATGAACTTAAGCAAAATTAAGCAAAACTTTGGGACAACACCTGACTTAGAATCTGCAATTTCACTTGGCAGCTAATTTATTTAGCTGTGCTTTTAATTTTGCAACCTCTTTTTCCATGGCTGTGATTTCAGCTACGGCCCTCTCCATCTCAGCCACTTCTTTTTCGGTTGCCTCCCACTGGTCCTTTGAAGATGAAGTCTTTGCTTCTTGAGAAATGGTGATTTTTTTATTTGTAACTTTTTCCTTGGTTTCTTTTGATTCTTCTATTCTGGATTGTTTTTCCATTTCTCTTGCTTGTTTTCTTGTAAAAGGTTTTTTCTTTATTTTCTCTGCCTCTTCTGCTTTGGGCAATTGTTCATCTTTCTCTATTCTGGGCAACTTTACAGCCACCTCCTCTTCATGCACTTTCTCAGATTCTTTAATTTGCTTCCTTGTAACTGGCCTTCGTGGTTTGGACACAAATTCTTTACCAGGTTCATCAAACCTTAACCTCTTCGAAGCCTTTGATTTTTTAGTGCTCTCTGGTGATGATTGAGTAAAGTCAATATGCATTGGCTCAATATGTACTGATTTAGCCTGTTCAAAATCAATAGCCTCAAGCAAATCATTTAAGGTAGCCTTCGATATTGGACTTTCTTCAATAGCTACTGATTTGCCGTTCTCCTTGCTTAATTGACTTCTGGTCTTAACTCTTGATACCTGTTCAGCCCCACTTGATCCAGGTGCATCTTTCTTGTGCTTAACCTTCTCCTTTGGTGATGGTTGAGATGGTTCTTTGATAACCAATGGCTTCATTACTTCCTTCAATTGAGTCTTGGTCTTCTTCTTGCCCTTTATCTCCTTTCTAAGCTCAGCGAGAGTAGGTTCCTCAACTGACTTTTCTCTTTCTCTAACAGGCAATGGGGTGAGGCCTGTCTTACTCTAAAAACCAGCCATAAAAATAAAAGAATCCCAATCCCGACAAATTTTCTCTAGACCATCCAACACTAACAATTTCACTAAACCATGATGAAACAACGATGTCTCACAGTTATCCTTTTTTAGCTGAATTTTATCACACATCTTGCTGAGGCTACGAAACAAGTAGAATGGGATATCTATAGATGCTTTGGCTGTAAAATGCAGCAACAGCTTAAAATGATAGGAGTAAACCTTAGTATATCTCCCTTCACATGTTAAATACTTTTGAATAAATGTAAGGAGAAGTGCATAGTGTTCCTTTACATAATTCCTTGGCACAGCCTTTGTAAGATCTTCATCTACATAAGGTTCCTTCAAGAATTCCTTGCAGGGGTTCATATCAAATTTGAAATTTTTAAACCACTCCTTCCCTCCTCTCGGAATTTCAGTCACCCTAGCAATAACTTCTGGAGATACCGGGAATTCTAACATAGACACTTTAGAACCTAAACCTGTAAAATTTAAGGCAAATGCTTTTGTTACCTCAGCATGCCCACCCTGTAGCTTCTCACAAAATGTCCAGCAACCAGCATCCTGAAAAGCTTGTCTTACACCTTCATCTCTTAATGCAAGATCCAATCCCACAAGTTCTATTCTTTGACATCTTCCAGACCGATGTCCCTTCTTCTCCATTTCGCTTTGAAAACTTTCGCACAGAGAGACACCACCGGCTACAACTCAAATGGAAAATTCAAATTTTGGAACGCAGGCTCGCTTGCAATCAGGTTCTTTAAGGAAGAAACTCGGGCTCATTTGGCAATTAAACAGTCTCATCATACAAACGGGTCAGTTCATGCATCACTAACAGACATCATAACACTGCCATGCATTACAAATCCATTTGAATGATTTTTATGTGCATGGCTATGAACCTATTGGTGGAATGATGGCTCAAAATCACTTGGAAAGGACGCCAACTGACAATAAACGGACGGACACACTGACTCATCCCCCCAGACATGACATTTTAAGAATCAGTGCTGCAAAATTCCCGAATCCGCGATTTCGTAGCGCAGATAGTTATAAATTATCAAAATGCTCTACAAAATGGCTGGTTACTAACACGCTGCGAAAAAGCTAAAACATCATTGCGCTGCCAAATCAGCCAATAAAACTACGCTGCGAAAATGCGAAAAGGGCCAGTGACATAAGCAAGATAAGACAGGCCGTATACAATCATGATGGAGGGTGACTAACGGTATCTGAAAATGATTTTCATTAATAACTTTCTAAAACATGATCCCTAAGTAACGAACATAGGACAACAACTATTTGACACCTATTTTTGACAATGAATTTTTTTTTTTTTGGACAACATTTATGTACATGTAACTGCATTTCTTGGTGATAACACGTTCCTTGGAAACAACATGCCCCAAGTAATGAAATTATATCCAAAATAAATTTCACTAACTAATCTTTGAATACAACTGATGTTCTCTCAACAATATTACCACTTCTCCTAGGTGTTATGCATGCTCTTCCTCATTTCTAGAATGTTATGAAACCAACTCACAAAATGATAGAAAAGATAGATGAACAACTTAGAATTCAGCCTCTTCGAGGGGGCAACCTTCTCTACATTACATAAATGAACAATTCTTTGATGATACAAATGACAAAACCTCCTTTCTATATGTAGGAGTCTAAGGGGTCACAATATAACCAAACCGACCTAACAATAATAATATAAAGGCATAAAAATAACAATAGAGGGATTTTATGGGGCACAGTAATAACAATATGGGGACAATAGGGGCACAATAATATTACTTAAGGGATACAAATACAATAGTAATGGGGTAATCACTAGTATTATAGGGACCTAACATGTCCCTCTCCTTCAAGAAAAGTGTTGTCCTCAATGCTTGAGTAGTTCTGGGCTTCTGTATAAAGTTCTCATCCTCCCATGTGGAATATTCAGTGGATAAGTTCTTCCACTTGATGAGATACTCCGAAATTGATATCTGCAATTTCAGAGATACAACAGATTCAAGATTGAGCTCCTGAAATCAAGAAGAAGCGATATGAGGAAGTTTGATGGCAAGGAGCCGATAAATTGGATACTACAAGGTCAGACCTTGGATATCCGCAATTTCAGAGATACAACAGATTCAAGATTGAGCTCCTAAAATCAAGAAAAAGCGATATGACGAAGTTTGATGGCAAGGATCCGATAAATTGGATACTATAGATGGAGCAATATTATGATCTAAATGATGTACAACTATTACAAAAGGTACATATTGCATCATTATATTTACAACCAAATCAATTTTTATGTTATAGAGGGCTTTGTTCTTGTAAATCACTTGTCACCTCGTCAATTTTCATGAAGGAAATGATAGCACATTATGAGATACAAAGAGAAACACCTTCTTTATCCAATCGATAAATATCAAACAAAAGGGTTCAATGGCAGAGCACATTGAGGACTTCTAGAAATTGAATATAAGGGTAAATGATATTCTAGAGAAGAAAATGAATGATGTCTTCATAGGGACTTTAAAGGATAACATTCAACATGAGGTTCATCTTTGGGAACCGGATTCATTGGAGAAGGCATTGAGGTTGGCAAGAAAAATTGAAAGTGGAATTATGGAAAAAAGGAATCCTACCACTCATAACTATAAGCATGGAAGTGTTTTTTCTCCTAGCCTTCCACAACCTACAATTTTTACACCACAACAATTGGAAGAAAAAAGAGAAAAAGGGCTTTGTTACAATTGTGATAACAAATACACTAAAGGTCATAAATGTGCTGAGAATAAATTATTTTACATAGATTGTGAAGAGGAGGAAGAAAAGGATCAAGAAATTTCAAAAGAAGAGGATATATACCAGGAACCAACCCTAGAGAAAGAAGAAATGAATCCGACCATATCTTGTAAAGCATTGGCAAAAATTACCACTCCTCAAACTCTCAAGATTATAGAGAAGCAAAAGGATCAAGAAGAGGAATATCACATCGACAATCAAGAAATGAATCTGACCACATCTTGTAATGCATTGGCAAGAATTACCACACCTCAAACTCTCAAGATAGAAGGACATATCAAGAAGAAAAAGGTTAAATTAGTGAAATATCACATCGAGCATCAACAACAAGTTCTCCAACTTTTAAAGGATAACCCCAGTTTGGTGCAGAATTGAATGGAACAACAAGAAGATAACATCACAGTGAAAGAAGTTTTGATCTAGGCGATTGTGTATTTTTATGAATACAACCATACAAACAAATGTCCTTCAAGCAAGCTAAGAAGGATAATAAATTGTCACCAAAGTATTATGGTCCTTACAAGGTGATGCAAAATATTGGTACTATGGCATACAAATTGGAGCTTCCTGCATCTTCCCAAGTGCCCCTAGTTTTCCATGTTTCATGCTTAAAGAAGGTTATAGGTGACAAGCTCCCAATTCAAAGAATATTGTCGGAACTCGATGAGGAAGGAAAAATCATATTGGAACTTGAAGCAGTCACTGAAACAAGAACCTGACAGCTACGAAATCGATCAATTTCAGAGTATCTCATCAAGTGGAAGAACTTACCCACTCAAGATTCCACATGGGAGGATTGGAATTTTATACAAAAGCCTCCAAAACTACTCAAGTGTTGAGGACGACATTTTTTTACGGAGAGGGGAATATTAGGTCCCTATATTACTAGTGTAACCCCTTATTGTTGTTAGTGCAACCCCCTTACTATATTGTTGTGCCCATGTAGTCCCCATACTATTATTATTGTGTGCCATAGAAGCCTAGTATTGTTATTTTTGTCCCCTTACATTATTATTTTTATGTCGAATCTGATTATATTATGACTCCTTAGAATCCTATATATAGAAAGGAGGTCTTGTCATTTGTATCATCCAAGAATTGTTCATTGTGTAAGGTAAAGGAGGTTTCCCCCTCCAAGAGGTTGATTTTTAAGTCATTGATCTATCTTTTCTATCTTTTTGTGAGCTGGTTTTATACAAATCATGGATATTTCCAAAGAAATCCAAAAGGAGGAAGCTAGAGTCAAAGTTGAAGAATGCCTAGAATCAGTGCTTAAGGATGTGGTTGTCTTTAACTCAGAGTTTGAGGAGAGACTTCTAGTTGGTCTGCCCAAATATTGGGATTTCGTGGGAGTGTTGACCCCATGGGAACAATAGAGTCAAATGTTGGTAGAGGCCAAAAGAAAGGTTGATTCATCCCACAAGAAGACTTCTACCTTGAAGGGTAAAACTATGGTAAACTATTTGAGAAGAGAGTTTCAATTACTGGGATTGGTGATGGCCATATTTCTTCCTAGCTTGAGCTATGTAGCTCTTACTAGTCTTAAAATTGTCTATTAGTTGTCCTTTCACACTCCTCTACCAAGTCCAGCACTATGGAAATGTTGGGATCAGTTCGTTAATCCTCCAAAGTTCTAGATCATCGATCTAGAAATGCTTCCTCCTAGACCATCCCATCACCATTGAAGATAATGTTGATTGTGTCAATCATAACACTTTGATATTCTATGTTTTATGTAGATATTTTATTTTCTATACTCAATGTGAGTTAGTTATATATGGCTTGTACAGTTGTGCCACTAAGCATGTTTTTTTATGATGATGGACCATAAAATCAAGAAGAATATTTTGTAAGCGGTTCTCTTCCTGAGGCCCTATAAAAATAGTTCATGATACAAAATGGAGGGTTTAGAATTTTGTTTCAAGAGGGAAGATCTGCAAATTGTGAATGAGATGTATGCCCTGTTGAAGATTGATGAAATCTTTTGTTGATTCCAGCTCACATGAAATTGTAGTATGTATTTTCCTTTTGTATTTATTTCATACATCATCACTCTTCTTCTCAGATTACATGTAATAGTAGTTGTTGGATATTTTTTTTATCAATTCATAGATTCATTTATGTCTAATGCAAATCTAAGATGATTGTGACTAATAAAAATTAATATCCTTAATATGCACTCCATGTAATTTAGCACATCATTTGATTTTTTATCTCATATGTTTCATGTTGAAGTCTAATGCACATGATTATTAAATAATCCTTGTGCGTTGGGTTTTCATTCCTTCATAATTCTTCCCTCCAATATACTACAATGACTGAGAAAACTACATGCTCCTATAATGTTGGCCATTGGAACTAGACCTTAATGCTTTTGAGTATTCTTTTGTAGCCAGATTTGTATTTTTGATTTTAAAGAATATTTAGAACCAATCGTGTCTAAAATTTAAGTTTAATATTGAGTGTAAGTAAGTAATTCAAGCATATCCTGCAAGCATCCATCAAGATGTCCTAGGAACTAGTCTCTCTTCAACATAGAGGTTGTCTCTAGGAGCTACAACTCATAGAATACCACCTATGATTGTTGCATTAGGACTCCTGGACCAAGTCCTCTCTTGCAAGAATCTCTAGATACGATGAACTCTTTTTTAGGATCTATAATCATTAGAATCAGATCATTTGTAAGAAAATGCTTCAACTACTCAAAACTAGTTGCAAAATCCTCAGTCCATTCAAACTTCTATCCTTTTCTCTACAAAGATGTAATAGGATAGGAAATATATGAGAAGTTCCTAATGAACCGTCTGTAGTAACCTGCTAGTCCCATGAATGATCTGATCTCATCCACATTCCTAGGAGCTGCCCACTCCATGATATCTATGATATTTTCCAGGTCCATTTCTATACGTTCCTTGGAAATAACATGCCCCAAGTAATGAAATTATATCCAAAATATATTGCACTAACTAATATTTGAATATAACTGATGTTCTCTCAACAATCTTAACACTTCTCCTAGGTGTTATGCATGCTCTTCCTCATTTTTATAAAGTTATGAAACCAACCCACAAAATGATAAAAAAGATAGATGAACGACTTAGAATTCAGCTTCTTCGAGGGGGAAACCTTCTTTACATTACATAAATGAACAATTCTTTGATGATACAAATGACAAAACCTCCTTTCTATATGTAGGAGTCTAAGAGGTCACAATATAACCAAACCGACCTAACAATAATAATATAAAGGCATAAAAATAACAATAGAGGGATTTTATGGGGCACAATAATAACAATATGGGGACAATAGGGGTACAACAATATTAATTAAGGGATACAACTACAATAGTAATGGGGTAATCACTAGTATTATAGGGACCAAACATGTCCCTCGCCTTCAAGAAAAGTGTTGTCCTCAACGCTTGAGTAGTTTTGGATGCTTCTGTATAAAATTCTCATCCTCCTATGTGGAATATTCAGTGGATAAGTTCTTCCACTTGATGAGATACTCCGAAATTGATCGATTTCGTAGCTATCGAGTTCTTGTTTCTGTGACTGCTTCCAGTTCCAATATAATTTTTCCTTCTTCGTCAAGTTCTGGCAATATTGTTTGAATTGGGAGCTTGTTTCCTATAACGTTCTTTAAACATGAAACATGGAAAATTGGGTGCACTCGAGAAGCTATAGGAAGCTCCAATTTGTATGCCATAGTACCAATCTTTTGCAACACATTATATGGACCATAATACTTTGGTGATAATTTATTATCCTTCTTATCTTGCTTGAGGGACATTTATTTATGTGGTTATAGCCGTAGGAATACCCAGTCAGCTACATCAAAACTTCTTTCGCTACGATGTTGATCTGCCTATTGTTTCATTCTATTTTGTGCCAACACGAGGTTATCCTTTAAGAGTTGGAGAACTTGTTTTTGATGCTCGATGTGATGTTCCACTGCTTGAACCTTAGAATTTTCTCTTAAATATGATGTGATGGATGGTGGCCGATATCCATAAAGTGCGATAAATGGGGTCATTTTTGTTGCAGTATGGTAGGAATTGTTATACCACCATTCAGCCGGAGGCAACCATTTGACCCACTGTGTCTGTTTATTAGATACAAAGAAATGAAGATATCCTTCCAAACATTTCTTTACTATCTCAGTTTACCCATCAGATTGAGGATGATAAGATGAGCTATGAGCTAACTGAGTACCAAGACAAGAAAATAACTCTGTCCAAAAATTTCCAGTGAAAATGGGATCTCTGTCACTTACAATAATCTTTGGGTTTCCATGTAGCTTTTGAATTGTTTCCATAAATGCAATATAAACTGTACTGGATTTAAATGGAATGTGATAATGCACAAAAGTGTGCATACTTGGTAAGTCTGTCAACTACCACCATGATGACACTCTTTCCCTCAAACTTGGGTAAACCTGTGATAAAATCCATTGAAACCTCCTCCCAACATTGGATTGGAATGGATAAAGGTTGTAATAGACTCGGTGTCTTAATTGTTTCAACTTTATTTTGTTGGCAAACCAAACATTCTGCCACAAACTTTTGAATATCTGATTTAAGGCCATCCCAAAAAAATTCTTTCTTAACCCTGTGGTAAGTTTTAAAAATCCTGAGTGCCCTCCTAAGGGAGAAGTGTGCAATTCCATAAGAATCTTTTGTTTTAGTTGGGAATGTTGGGTTGTGTTATCTTTTTTCCACATATTTAACAAGGGGTTTGAGGGGTACCCGTAACCCCACTTTATGGGGTTCGGGGCAGCGCTCCGGAAAATTTTGTTTTTGGACCCTATGTTAGGTTGGGCGGACCCACCTATGGTTTTGTGCATGATTTTCACACATGTTTTTTGGACGCCATGGTTTTCGGTCCATGGTATTGGATCAATGGTTTTTTGGTCCATGGTATTGGATGCTTCGGCATGTATAAATATGTATTGTAACATTGAAAGGAACATAATGAAAAATCATGCTGGTAGTCTCGGTTTTGAGATCCAGTGGGAAATCTCTGTGTATATGTGTTTTATGGGTTATGCTCTCGCATTTTTATTTTT
>APFE030748120.1:182845-215975 GCA_000404065.3 Pinus taeda | reverse complement strand
TGTTCATCCACTAGTTATGACATCATGGAGTGAGACTTGGAAGGAGATATGCTAGAGGCTTGAGGCTGGATGAATCCGGAAGGAAGCTTTGCTTGGAGCCTGCGAAAGGTTACTCAGGTGATATTACTCCTTTTGTACATTCTACTTGTCTATAATAAAGAAACACGTCTTGGTTCCCGATATGCTTCTTCTTTATGTTTATGATGTTCATGTTTGAATTTCATGTATGAATGGATGTTTAAAAGTCCATAACTAACTTCCTTCTTTTATAACATACATAAAGATGATTTTTGTATAAATCTTTGTCCATATACTGCTGCATTCTTTGGAATTGTTGGTTTTGCAGGGCAAAGGAGTGAAAGGGACGTGAAGAAGGGTTTGGACCATTGAGGAACTACCCGAACGTAGGACCTGAGGTACGTCCTTCTTACTTTAGAATTAGATTTTTCTAGCATAATGGCTGTGTGTGTGCATGTTTCTTTGTTTAGATAACTTTCAGTCTACTAGGGTTCCACCCAAAATCCCTAGGGGATAAAATCCCTCAACATCTGTGGTAAACAAATTATAGCTGAACAAACTACAAATTTGTTCTTTGAACATGTATGGGTTCATTTTGGATTACCCACTTCTATTGTATCTTATCGAGACACCCTATTTGTGGGGAAGTTTTGGTCAAGTCCGTGGGAACTAATGGACACCAAATTAAAGAAAAGCAAAGATTTTCATCCACAAACAGATGGCCAGACAGAAGTAGTTAACATGATGGTGATCTAGTTACTGAGAGGATATTACAGCAAACACCTTAAGCTTTGGGATGAACACTTGTGTTATGTGCAGCATGCTTACAATAGCACCAAACACTCTTCTACACAGAGATCTACTTTTGAGACTTGTTTTGGTTTCATGCCAAGGTTTCCTTTGGATTTTGTCTTTGGTAAAGATGCCATGGTTGATAGACATAGTGATGTGGACAAGGCAACTAGGTTGATTGAACAGATCCAGGAGATCCACCAGGCAGTACATGAACAACTAAAAAAGAGCCAGGCCAAGTACAAGGCTAGGCATGATAAGCATTAGATGGAGCATAGTTTTCAAGTTGGAGACCAAGTCTGGCTGTATATTAGCAAAGACGGGATGCAAGGTGAAGGTAAAAAGCTAAAAACTATCAGGTATGGACCCTTCAAGATACTTGAGAAGATTGGTGAAAATGCTTTCCGCCTTGATTTACCAGCTTACATGCACATCTACTCAGTCGTGAATGTAGATTGCTTGAGGTTGTTTGAACCTTCAATGATTGAAGACCCTGAAGAGCAGAGTCAATTACCTTCTGTTGATGACCTACTACCTAAATATCTTAGTGAATTACGGGAAGACACAGTTCTAGACAGGAAGGTGAGGACAACACGCTGTGGACAAGTGGAATACCTCAGGATTGGGCTTAGAGGTTTGAAGTCGAGCAATGCGAAGTGGATTGAGATTGGAAAAGTGAGACAACAATTTCCTCACTTATTCGATGCTTGAAGAAAACCAACTTTTGGTGGTCCAAAAGGTTTTTCAGTAGGAAGGCTGTGATCCGAATCAGATCCATAGAAAGACTGTCAAAGAACCATGACTGAACCAGGTCGAACAAATCTCTAATGAAATCCAAAACAGCATAAAAAACACCTAGAACCAGTGGCCATGGCAGTCGATGTGGAATGACGAGGACCTCGGTCAAAGTGCACTGATTGAGTCCCATGGAGACTGCACAGGCGGCCAAAGTAGCCCCTAGGAGCCCTGGATTGGGAAAAGGAGGTGATTTTCGATGCGTGATTAGCGCCTAGCGCCTAGCACTAATCGTACATCGCTGGGTGAATAGGGCCAAAATGGGAAAGCCCGAGCACCCGATCGCGTGGGGGAACTAGCAGACCACGGGCAGAAAAAGGTAAAAGCGCTAAAGTACAAAGGCAGGACCCGTGCCTTGGAAACTGGTGGTTTTGATCGGGGCACCCTTGAATGGTAAGAGTTTTTGGAAAGGAGCGGAGTGATCCCATACACCGATCAACACATGGCGGCATAGGAGAGAGAAAACCGCCGTTGATCGCGCGCTATCGGTCAAGCAAGTCAATCGCGCTCAACGTGCGTATGACGTTGGATCTTGAGGAGCCCAGATCGGATGGCTGAGATTGCGTCCGATATGTTAGAGTCAGTCTTTGCAGCCTTCTTCCAGTGATCAAACATGCTCTTACACAAGTGATTTTAAAGTGTCAAGGTCAAATTTTATCATTTCAGTGAGTCTTCAAGTAAAATTTGGTCACTAGGCATTAGGTCTGGGGTTTGATTTTACCCTTGTTTAAGTTGTCCAAATGATGTTCCATGTCACCATTCAGCTGAGTCTACCATCATTCAGAGGGTTGTCATCATCATGTCAAGTTCCATTGGGTCATTTCACACCTTGTTCATGTTTCAGTTGCGTCTATGGCAAGGTTCATTTCCCTCTCCTAGGGTTTTGATGCTAATTTCTCTTGGATGGTCAAATCATGGAAAAAATTGTATCCTGATGTTCATAAACCTTCCCCTATCCATAAAATACCTTATCAGACACTTTCCATCCCTGAGATCCCCCAAATTCCTCATTTTCGCACAAACCCTAGTTCCTTGCTACAACCTGGCAATTTTCCATGGTTGGGCCTGTGTTTTTCCTTTTTGGACCCCTTCCCCTCACTCAATTTCTGAGATTCCACTTTCCCCTACTTCCTAACATCCCTCCACACTTCCCCTAATTTCCTCAAGAATTTAGAAGCTCCCTATCCTCTTCATTTCGCTTCATTCCGGAAAATCCCTTGTCCCACACATCGGGATATGTTTCACTCAAATGAGGTTTTTGAGAAATCTAAGATGAATTGGGGAAACATGAGAGAGGTTTTTGTTGAAAACAGACCAAGGAAGAAAAAAATCCTTCACTTTGTACACAAGTGTCATGGTTCTGAAGAAATGTCAGAAATACAATTGTCTCGGGAGAATTGATGCACCTCTGGAGCGACCTTGGGAAAATCAAGTTTTGTCCTAGCTCGGTTGGCCAAATGACTTGCTTGATGATTCAAATGATAACTAAAGACAAACAGATTTCCAATGAACTATCATGAGCTCAATTTGGAGTTGAGGAAGGCATTCAAAAGTTTACTGTAACAACACTACCTTCAGGTAGCCTCATTTGGCACAGTTCGACCAGTCTTGGGAGATTTAAGTTTGATAGAGAAAATGAACTCCAAATTGCAAAATTCCAGTTGGGATGGAAATTAGACACATAGAGCTTTCCAATGAGCTATCCTGAGCTCAATTTGAGGTTGAGAAAGACATTCAAAAGTTGCCCGAAACAACACTCTGCCTTGAGGCAGCCCCATCGGGCACAGTTTGACCAGTCTAGAGAGATTTGATTTTTGACCGGGAAAATGAACTCCAAATCAAAAACTTCCAGTGGGGTTGGAAATTAGACAGGACATTATTTCCAACAAGCTATCCTGCACTCAATTTGGACATCAGGAAGGCCTCCAAAAGTCACCTGGAAAAGAGCGCGACGCACATGAGGAGCACGAAGGTTTTATAAAAATTTGCACTCCATATGGTCGGTTATACAAGTGGCACAAGAAGGCAAAAGGTCACCCAAGCCATTTGTCATGTTTGTAACAATACACCTGTAGCTGATGGTTGGCTCTTCACCTTCATTTGGTGACCCTTGGTCGTTCTATCTCTTCATAGCACATTATATATATTGTATGCAAACCATTTGCAAAACAAGTGGGGTTGGTTGGCTTGTAACTTTTGGGAGACTGTGGGAAAGAAACTTTGCTTCTGCATTGTATATTTCCACAGAGATTTAATGAAAGGTAGCAGCTCTGATTCATGAGATTCATGTGGTTGTGAGTGTAACAAGTGTTTCTCTTATGTTTCATATGTACCTTGTTATGTTTTGTATTCCATTTCACATTCATTTTCTAATGAAGTTTTTTGAGTGAGATTAGGTAGATTTCAATTTAATTGCTCTACCTAGGGGAAAACTTCATGTATAGTGTTCATTCTTCTTTTTGAAAAGGATTAATCTCCTATGCCCTTTTCAACTCCTTAATCATTCTCTCCATTCCTTTGTTATGTTCCATAGTTTCATTTCGTATCCATTTTTGGTGGAATTTTTCGAGTGAGATAAGGTAGAATTCAATTCTATTGCTCTACCTGTGGGAAAATTTCATATACAGTGTTCATTCTTCTGTTTGAAAAGGATTCATCTCCTATGCCCTTTTCAACTTCTTAATCAATATTTCCATCCCGCCACATTTTAAAACTAAATTGCTATGCTTTCAGCCTACCTTGCCTCACGAAATAATCTGTGCCTTCATTTTTAGTTCTCTGTTCATTGAGGTCTAGTGGTCCCATAACATCCCAGAGATATAGTCATTCATAAAAATCACTCCTTGTTTTCATTTCCACTTACTAGCCTAAGACAAATAGTTCATTGTAAGTCATCTCAGTCCTTCTTGTTCATCTATTCACTGAGTGTGACCCGGAGAGAGAACTCTCCTGTTATGGTAGGGCTAGCTACCAGACTGAGCGTGGTTTGTGGTTACCCTGAATTTTGCCTTTCTTCAGCCTGAGGCAGATTTAGGTGCTAACACGGTAGAAAGAAGCGAAATCGACAGGGAATTAAGCCGCGTTCTAAAGGGATTTGGAATCTGTTTGACCACCATGGTGGAAAAAGAATGTATCCATGACATAATCGAAGAAATGAATCGACGAGCAGGATGGTGCTGTTCTGATGGGGACATGTGGCACTTCCTGAGCGTTCATGCTGATGCCGAACAGGGAACTCCAAGCGCAGCTCCAAAAGGAGAATCGACGCAGGCGGGAGAGGAACTGAATAGGCACAGGGATCGAATGGCTAAAGCCATGAACAGAGAGAGTCGAAGACAGGGGAATAGAGAGGAGTCCGAGCGACCAAGAGAGACAGTGAACAGTGAACCCTGAGAGGAGGACTAAATACAGAGAACAGTAAAGCCAAGCAGAGGAGACAAAGGGCTGAGCTGACCACAGGTAGTGTCGAGCACCAGAGAGCTTGAAGATTCAAGCTTTCCGATAGAGGAATCTGTCAAGACTAAGCATCACATTTGGATCTTTCCACTGTAGACCAAGGGTCACAGAAATGGTAGGAAAAAAAAGAGTTTGTGTACTCCGAGTGGCTTGGGGAATCCAAGAACCACCCTACCTAGAAAAATCTGCTTCAGGAGAACTCACATTGAGTCTCTGTATTGTAATTTCTCTGTTGTAAGACACAATAAAACAAGGCCACCACTGAAGCTGGACTGGAGACGTAGCCTTGGAGAATAGGGTGAACTCCTTATTAAAAATTGTTTGTGTCTTTGTGTGCTTACTGTATTTCTCTGCTGTCTTTATGTTTGAATGTCTGTGTATTGGCAATCTGATCGATCTGTTACTTGAATAAAACAGAACACACACCAGCACATGAGTATGTAATACCTTTTGTTTAATAAATCTTCAACTGAGGTCACTCATAGGGTGATTATCAGATCATACATAGTACAGATTATGGTACAGAAAGATAGAGGGAGTGAAGTTTCATGGCTTCACAGATGTGGATTGGGCTGGTAGTCTATCAGACAGGAGGAGCACGTTTGGAGGAATCTTCAACCTTGGTTTAGTTGTAGTTTCTTGGTATAGTAGGAAACAAAGATCAGTTGCACTTAGCTTAGTAAAGGCTGAATACATGGTTGCGAGTTAGGCAGCATGTGAGGCCATTTGGATGCAAAAGATTCTAGAGGGATTGTTTGGTAAGATGATGGATCCTACAGTGATATACTGTGATAATCAGAGTTGCATAAAACTCTCTAAGAATCCAGTGTTTCATGATAGGTCCAAGCATATAGATATCTGTTACCATCATCTACAGGACTGTGTGGTCAAGGGGATGATGATGTTGCAGTATGTTTCGACCGAGGAGCAGGATGTAGATATTTTGACTAAGGCATTGTCAAAATGCAAGTTCGAGTTCCATAGAGATAGGACTGGGGTTATTGCTAATCCCTTTCTTGTTGAGAGGGAGTGTTGAGATTTGCAACAAGAAATGCTAAAAATAGCACTGCTATAAATAGTCGGGCTATAAATAGCCGGGCTATAAATAGCAGTTCAACCATTGGAGATCTTAGCTACAACGGGTGAAAAGTGAAAGTGCTAAAAATAGATTTTCTAAAAATAGCATTTCGGGATCCCTTATTTTAGTTAGTCCTTGGACTAAACATAGGAAGTAAAATTCGAATTTGATATTAATAGTAGTTTGTAAATTAATTAATTAATTCAGTTTGAGTTAATTAGTTAAGGAATTATGAACTTGAAGTCTATGTGAGCACATGCAACAATTTCTCCATTAATTGAGGAATTTAACCTTCAGTTAAAGAGATAAGGATGAGTTGTAATACTGAGTTGTAATCAGTTGACTTAGTTTAACTTAGTCAAGTCTAGTTAGATTAATTTAACAGTTTGTTAAATTAATTAGAGTTCAGTCAGTTAATGCTTGCATGGATGTAACTATTGTATTTCAGAGAGTTGAGTATTCACTCATGGATAACTCATGCATGTCAGTTCATTTAGAGACCCAATTGAGATCAGATGGAGGGACAGTGTACTATCAGTTGCTAGGATATTCCTTGCATGTAGAAGGAATATTATCCCTTGAGGATTACACAGTTGGACCTCAGGGAACAATGAGTGTGATGAGGCCAATTCACGCATGTGATTTCATTGGACCCCAATCAAAACTACACAAGGAAATAGGAGGCTTGGAGGGCTTGAGGAAGACATATACTATGTCTATTGAGTTTGTGAGTTGTATTGCTTGATTGCAGAGAGATCATGATAGCTTGAGAGCTGATTCTTTTTGTAACTTGAACAAGATTTCCACTTGTATGATAATATAGAGTTGGGGTTTTAGGCTTGTGCATTCCCTAGTGATATATCTTTTGTGTTATGGTTGATTACTTCTCATTCTCAGTTATATCTGTTCATGCTTGATGTTGCTCATGTTTGATTAAGCTTCTGCTAAATTGTTTGTAGAAGTAGATCAAGTGTTTTTCTTTAATACATTGGAGTACTAGGTGATCTGTAGTGGAAATTTCTATAGCTAGGGCTACGCGAAGGCTGATCATACCCTTTCGCGGAGGTATTGAAGGACAGAACAAAGGGCTCGTCTTGTAAGCCCTAGAGCGAAGCAACCTACGCAAAGGTGGGGATAGAGGGAATCAAATGACATCAAAACCATCCTATGGTGTGGAAACTTGGTTCAAACATCCCCCCATACTGCTTCGAGTGAGATTTCGTTCTGGCTCCACGGGCTGATGTCGAAAAGGATATTAGTGTAGGGATTTGTTTGGCTAATTAACGTTGAACCTGGGTCAAGCCCCCTCCAAGCCAAAAAATGGTTTCGTTTCCAGGACTTGGAATCCGCATAAGAGATGTGTGATGTCGTATCACTGGAATCCAACTAAGAAGGAGATCAGGGACTGGTTGGATAGGAAGATCCAAGAATTCACAGCGAAAGAGAACAGAATCCTGTGACTAACAAAGGAACAATGGTTAGACAGATACCTATATACAAAGATCCATGAGATATTTTTTTGCTCCTTCCCCATTGAGCTATACGAGTGGATTGCGAAGCTAGCAGACGGTTGAGGAAGGTGGAAACTTGATGGTCCCATTGTTTGGACCCCGGAGCTAGTACATAAATTGGAAGCATCAGAGGACAATATTGCCCGCGCTGTCGATCATTGGCTCGATCATGTCATAAGAGGATTTGTGATTGAATTCGTAGTCAACACCTCAATCAGCTACAGTGAGGCGGAGCAACAGTTTTTCAAAGGACCGCGAGGTAAGTACGTAAAATATTTGAATACCTGAATTAAAATGCTATTGTGTGAAAAATGGGTTATGTAGCTACCTTGATGTTCAGAACTACGCAAAGTAGAAAAAATTACATGAATGAAGGAAATAAGGGTCCGGAGTATAGTCCATTGATTTCACCTTGACAAGGTGATGAGGAAGAGATAGTGAAGGTTTCTCCATGAAGTGCTATTTAGTTAATGAGACAAGGATTCCTGCAAATACCACCTCCACCCACACCACCTCTGACCTCACCACCATTGCCTCCAACTTCACCTGTACCACCTCCACCTCCACCACAGTTCAGTATGGAAACTACAGTGAAGCTGCCTTTGTTCAAAGGCTTGGGAAATGAGGACCTAGACCAATTCTGGTTCATGGTGAGGGATGTATGGGAAGCTCAAGGTGTTATAGATGATCATATAAAGAAGGTGACACTGGTTAGTGCTTTGCAAGATCACGTGCTAACCTGCTATATTAAGTACTCTAATGATAACCTGAATGCTAGAGTGGCATACATCCAAACAACACTGAATATGAATTCACTAGGCTTAAATCTGAGGCGCAGTTGATTGTGAGATTCAAAGAAATCGTGATGCAACCAGGTGAGACGCCTTGGGAACTAGGTCAGAGGTTGAATTGTACAATACATGAAGCCAACATGAATTTGACAGACGAACAACACTTGCGAGTGGTTTTTGGCTTTGCTACTGCCACACTTAAGGGTCGCACTGTCGTAGTAGAATATGACCACTCAGGCAGAGGCCTTGGAGATTTCCATGAGACTACATGAAACTCTGATGCAAGATCAAAACCTGGGGGTTCAGCAGATCCATGTGCAGCTGTAAAATCTATGCCTTGATATGCAAAGTCTAAAGCAGGACAGGACGGTTCGACCAGAGGTGCGCGAGGTGGTATGGTGCTTGAAATGCAAGAGCCAAGGGCATGACAAGGACCACTGCCTAGTCTTTGCAAACTATATTGCAAGAGGGGGACCGATGGCTTTAAGGCCAAAAGCTCAAGCAGGACCTAGCACGAGGCGTGCATTATGGTGTGCTATTTGTCAGGGAGCACGAAAACATGCCACGGATAACTGTCATTTGCTGTAGAAGTTTGTATAGGAACCACAACAAATGTTCTGAAACTTTTGTAGGTCGGTAGGGCATGATGGGCGTAATTGCAGGAGTTATGAATTGATGATGGATAAAACTCCTGGCCATAGGGTTTAGGAAGAAATGTGGTCCCCTCACCAGAGTGCAGGGATGGTGCGAACATGATTTCAGGGGTGTGGATGAGGCCAAGGCGGAGGAGGAACTGGTAGAGGTCGAGCATAGTTGATTCACTACAATTGTAGAGGACTGGGACACTATGCTTGTGATTGCACTAACCCAACATGTCTGTCGTGCAAGTATTGCACACTGTTTGATCATGAAATAGAAGACCATCCTACGCTAATAGTTAGGATACTTGACAAATGGGCATTACCATCTTTGCTGACTCAAAACCTGCATATGATGAGGTCTGAGCTGCATGAAGAGGATCCAAATGTAAATATAATGCTTAGAAGTGGGATCGTGATAGGAGATGACAAGGGGAAACAACCAGAAGATAGTACATGGGTTCGCAAAGCTTTGACGAAGGAGGTTGAGTTCGATTTGGAGCATGCATGCGAAACCTTCATGGAAGCTAAGAAGAGCTTCACTGAGGCCTCCACCTCAGGAAGCAAGGATAAGCCTGAGCAGGAGATGGACCCCTCTATGCTCACAACTTTCCTAGAGACCTACATGAAGTCACTGCGTGATAGTAAGGCTGTGAAAGGGTTATAATAGCTCATCAATAGATGTGCTGGAACTGCGTCGGGTGAGCCGCATGTAGTCTGAAAGATTGGCAAGCATAAAACACGAACGAGACGAGAGATAAGACTGACCGTGCAGATAGGAGAGTATGAAATGGATCAGGTTATTTTGGACCTGGGGTCAGACGTAAACGTCCTACCGAAGCAAACTTGGGAATGGATGGGGAGACATGCACTATGTCTTCGACTCAACTAAGGATGGCTAATCAGTAAAAGATCATCCTCATGGGGCAGCTATAGGGGTGACTGTGGATATTGAGGGAGTGAGCGCGCTAGCTGATTTTTAAGTAATAGAGATAGTGGATGACAACAACTCATATCCTGCGCTCCTAGGAAGTGACTGGGCCACTAATATGAATAGGGTAATCAGTCTAAAGAAGTGGAAGATGATATTTGAGAAGAAATCACTACGATTAATAGTATCCCTAGATCCTGCTGAGGGATCGTGCTATACTGAACCAGTCCACAACTACGAGAGTGATGACGATTTGGACTATATCTATAATATAATGACGCAAGATCAAGATTGGGTGAATCCCACCGCAGATGGGCGGATCACCTGAGATTGTGAGAGTTCCTGCACTTCGGACTCCGATGAAGAGTTAGAACATTGGTAGAATCAGTTACATGAAGCGACTACAGTGAATTGCAACATGATGACTTGATTGCTGCATTGTGTTTCCTCAGAGGTAAGAAATCTGCCTACTTATGATGGCCTAAATGAGGTAGATATCTTTTTGGATGCATTTGAAAGGGAGGTACCAGAAAAGCAGCACATCCAGGCATTGGACCGGGCACTGCGTGCTACGACTGCAAGATGGTGGGTATGCATAAGAGAAGCTTGGATGATTGGCATGAATGTAGGAGGATGATGAGAACACAATTCAGGAAACCTAATATGCAAATGAAAAACAAGTATGATGGGTAGGATGATCCACGTGTGCATTTGGCCAAATGGACCTAGGCTTATGGAGAAAAGCTCGAACCTGAATGGGTGCCCTTGTTCTGTCACACCCTGGATTATGTCTCGATAAACTAGTATGTAGAAACTGAGCTCCACCATGGGATAGGTGAATGGGATATCCTATGCGAGGGATTCATGATGACATTCAGTTTTGAGGATGGGTTTGACAATATTGATGAAGCACTACAAGAGGTGAAAGCAACAATATTTAGGATATTGCTGGATCCTTTAGACCTGATTAAGCCTGAATGGACTACTCAGCTGAGTCACATGCTAGAATGTTATAATGTAATTGTTGAAGAAGAGGACGAGGATCTGCAGAAGATTAACATTCCAAAAATAGAAGGTCACCGCGAGGTTAAAGGACTACAGATTGAGAACCCTGATATGACTGCGTCGTTGAAAACGAAACAAGTAAACATTGGTACGGAGGCAGAACCCTAATTCGTGAAGATTGGAGACTACTGGGACAACGTGACAGTGGATAAGGTCGCTGAATTTCTCTACGGATACTAGAATTTATTCCCTACCAAGTTCATGGATCTAAAGGGGATAATCGGGGACCTAGGTATGATGAAGATCACATTAAAGCTCGACATGAAGCCAGTTAAGCAAAGACCTTATTGTCTCAATCCAAAACATAAGGAGAAGGTTTGTTTAGAGCTAGAAAAGATGCTCGCAAAAGGCATCATTGAGCCTGTGGAAGAATCTAATTAGGTAAGTCCAATGGTGGTACAGGAAAAGAAGCAGAAGGATGAAATAAGGATATGCATGGATCTCAGAAAGCTGAATGACGCTTGTGTACATGATCCTTTCCAGACTCTGTTCACTGATGAAGTGTTGGACAATGTAGGTGGCCAGGAAGCATATTCCTTCACTAATGGGTTCTTTGGCTAGATCAAAATTGCACTGGAGGAAAGGAGCAAGACAACCTTCGCGATAGAGTGGGGTTGTTTTCAGTACACTGTAATGCCGTTTGGATTGAAGAATGCACCTATGATCTTCTCGCATGTAGTTGTGGCTGCGTTCAAGGAATATATTCATAGATTCCTAGAAGTATATTTTTATGCCTAGACTCTGTTTGGGCTAGTTAAATGCCATGTAGCAAGCTTGTGCTTGATGTTGGATACTTGTCGAAGATACGAGATCACGCTCAATCTCAAGAAGTGTCTGTTTTGTGTTCCTTTTGGGAACCTGTTGGGGCATGTGGTTTACAGACATGGATTGATGGTAGATCCCACAAATATCGCGGTGATACTGGACTTGGAAGTGTCGAGGAGTGTGGAATAGCTGCGCGCTACCCTGGGACATACGAGATATTACAGAAACTTTATCAAAGGCTATGCCTAGATCACCACGCCTATGGAGAAATTATTGAAGAAGGATGTCACATTCTTCTAGAAAGATGACTATAAGAAGAGCTTGGATATATTTAAAGAAAATATGGTCATCGCGCCAATTCTAGTCTTCTTGGATGGGAAGAAGGAGTATCATGTACATGTCGACGCTTCATGTATAGCGTTGGGAGGCCATCTTAAGATGTATTTAGATCACTCCGCACTGAAGTACCTAGTCAATAAGCCTGTGTTTGGGGGGGGGGGAGAATCTGCAGATGGCTCTTATTGTTTTAGGAGTATGATTTTGAAGTTATTATGAAGCCTGGATGACTAAACGTGGGACTAAACCATTTGTTGCGCATCGAAACAGGGGAAGAGCTCACTAATTTGGAGGAGGGATTTCCTGGCACGAAGCTATTTGAAGTGCACATCGCAGATGGTCATTTTTAGGATATAATACATTTCCTAACGATAGGAACTACACCGAATGGATACACTGTCTAGCAGAAGAAGGAATTAGTGGTGCATGCAGCAGATTTCTCTGTCATTACTAGGCATCTGTACAAGATGGGGACTGATGAGATATTGTGACGGTATGTACCTAAGTTCAAAAGAAGCAGCATCTGCAAGGGGCATTGCGGGAGGACATTATGCAGGGAGAGCGACCACACAGAAGATTCTACATGCAGGGTTGTGGTGGCCAACCCTCCATCAATACTCAAAAGTGTATTGTAGGGCATGCGATGTCTATCAAAGGGCTGTAAGGCCATCATGGAGGGATGAGATGCCTTTGAATCCTAAGATAACGTTGCAACCCTTTGAGAAATGGGCGATAGACTTTGTGGGCCCCATTCAACCCCAAGGAAAGACGGGAGCAAGGTACATTATCACCGCGCCGGAGTATTTGACTCGTTGGGTAGAGGCACAACCTATGAAGGACTGCATAGGTGCGACTGTCACGAATTTCCTATTTGAGAATGTCCTAACATGATTTGGCTGTCCAAAAATCTTGATGAGTGATCACGGTACGCACTTCCTGAATGAGACGATCAACGTGCTGATAAAGGAATTTCAGGTATACCACCAGAAGAGCACACCTTATCACCCGTAGGCTAATGGGACAGTGGAAGCGTTCAACAAAGTGCTCGAAAACACGCTGACCAAGGTTTTCAATGTTCAACAAAGTGATTAGGACCTACGCATACCTACAGTATTATGGGCTTATCGAACAACATGCAAAAAGTTGATTGGAAAAACCCCCTTTCGGCTTGTTTATGGCATTGAAGTAGTAATGCCTATGGAATACACCGTGCCTAGTCTGCGCATAGTAGTGCTCACAGGTATGATAGATTGTGGAGCCCTAGAGGAAAAGCCCACACAACTGGATGAACTTGAGGAAGAGAGACTTTTAGCTCAATTTCACCAGCAGGTCCAAAAGCAGTGTGAAAAGGCATGGCATGATCGACATATTAAGCTGTGTTGATTTAAGGTAAATGACTTGGTTTTGTTATATGATAGTAAGTTTGATAAATTTCCAGGGAAGTTCAAAATGCACTGGTTAGGTCCCTATGTCATTAAGGAAATTACTGATGGATGAGCAGTACAGGTGGTCAAATTGAATGGAGAACCCTTCCCCGGAAAGGTGAATGGAAGTCGGTTGAAGCCATACACCGACGATCTAGCCATGTGACTAAATGAAGGTAGCATAGTCTTAGCATTCCAAGCAGCTAAAAGGAGGCACAGAACTGTAAACTACACTGCCCAGGTTGGGGAGCTGCATGATTGGAGGATGGTGCGAAGCAAGGAAGTGTCATAAGGTCCGCAGCAGCGTGGAGGGAGCTGCACTACGCAGGGAGAAATCGCGCAGGTCAGCTGGAAAGTGACCATTAAATTCACTGTTCATGATTTGATAGTAGAAGTGAGGCCAAATGGAGCGGGAGGCCGGAATTTAAGACAAAATTTATGGCTCAGATCCATGAAAATATGCTGCCAATCCGGCATTAACGAACTGAATTTGGGGGCAATGGTCAGATTTGAATTCAAAATGCCCTATAAATTATAAGTGGTTGTCCAACAAGAAACACTTGGAATTTTTTGAATTGAGTTGTTGAGTTCTCAGGCACATATGAATCGCGAGCAATACAAGCTTCTGATAGCTACTAAGGTATTTGAGACTTTGCTGGCAGAAACACAGGAATTCTTGCATAAGATCATGTCCGCATCCCCAAAAATTATAAATACCGAACAAGTAGTAGAGGATCCAAAACAAGAAATGGAAAAAGAGGCAAAAGTTGTTGCTTCGGAAGTGGCCAAAGTATTGGCAGAGGTCCCTCAATCACCCAAAATGCCAAAACCGAAGCTAACCCCAACTAAGGAGATTGTGAAGGACAAGAAGGGAAAGCAGCCTGCCATACTAGTGTGTGCATCACCAAGGAGGAACCCACCAAAGCTAACTGCAAAAAAGAAAGGCAAGTGATCTGATATTCACCCTATGAGTCACATCAGTTAAATATTTATTTAACAAAGGTATTACAGACTCATGTGTTGGTGTGCGTTTTGTGTTATTGAAACAACGGATCAATCAGATTGCCAATACATAGACATTTAAAAATGGAAAGACATAGAGAAATATTGTAAGCAAACATAAAGACACAAGAGTTTTAATAAGGAGTTCACCCTGTTCTCCTGGGCTACATCTCCGGTCTATCTTTCAGAGGTGGCCTTGTTTTATTGTGCCCTTAAGCAGGGAATTACAATACAGGGACTCAATGCGAGTTCTCCTGAAGCAAGTTTTGCTTGGCAGGGTGGTTCTTGGATTCCCAAGCCACTGCAGTACACAGACTCTTCTTCTTCCTACCAGCTCTATGACCTTCTGGTCTACAGTGGCAAGAGCCCAATGTGGTGCTTAGCCCGGACAGATTCCTCTATGGGATGGCTTGAATCTCTCAAGCTTTGGTGCTCGATGCTGCCGTTGGTCAACTCCGCGCTCTGTCTCTTCCCACTGTTGCTTTACTACCTTCTTCTCTGGTGTCTGTCTCTTAGTGTTCAATTGTGTATTCTGTTTCATTGTTCATGGCTTTTAGCCATTCAAACTCATGCCCGTTCGATTCCTCTTCTGCCTCTGTCGATTCACCTTCTGCAGCTGCGCTTGAAGTTCCGTGTTCTACATCAGCATACACACTCGGGAAGTGGCCACGTGTCCTCCTCTAAATAGTGCCAGCCTACTTTGTCAGTTCAGTTCTTCAATTTCATCGTGGATGAAGTCTTTCTTCCACTGTGGTGGTCAAATGGATTCCAAATCCTTCTAAAATGCAGCGTATTTCTTCGTCAATTCCGCTTCCTCCATCGGGTTTGATCTCAGCCGTCTAATTTGGGACCTCTAGATCCGACGCCATTCGCACATCCCGCGCTGTTTACCTGCTTGACCGATAACACGTGATCAACGACAGTTTTCTCCCTCCTCCGCCGCCACGCATCAATCATTGAGTGGGATTTCTCTACTTTCTCCAAAACCATTTACCATTTGAGGGTGCTCCGATCAATACCGCCGGTTTCCAGAGTGCAGGTCCCGCCGTTGTCCTTTTAGCACTATTTTCTTTTCGTCTGCGGTTCTCTAGTTCACCATGTGTCCTAGTGCTCGGGCTTCCTCCATTTTGGCCCTGTTTTCCCAACGATTGCGCATCAAAATCCACCTCTATTTCCCGATCTGGGGCTCCTAGGGGCTAATTTTGCCTCCCGCGCAATCTCCATGGGCCTCGGTCAGTGTGCTTTGACCGAGGTCCTCGTCGTTCCACACTGGCTGCCATTGCCACTGGTTCAAGGTATTTTTGATCGTTGTTTTGGATTTTCTTAGAGATTTTCCCCGACCTTATACAATCATGGTTCTTGACAGTCTTTTATGGATCCAATTCGGATCACGGCCTTCCCACTGAAAAATCTTTTGGACCACCAAAAGTTAGTTTTCAAGCATCGACTAAGTGAGGATACTGTTTTCTCACTTGTCCAATTTCAATCCACTTCGCACTGCTTGGCTTTGAACCTTTGAGCCCAATCCTAGGGTACTCAATATCTCCCCTACGTGTTGTCCTCACCTTCTATCCAACACTGTATGTTCCTGCAACTCATTGAGATACTTGGGTAGTAGGTCATCAATAGAAGGCAAATGACTTTTCTCTTCAGGGTCCTCAATCATCGAAGGTTCAAATAAATCTCAAGCAACTGGCATTTACGACTGAGTAAATGTGCATGTACGCTGGTAGATCAAGGCGAAAAGCATTTTCACCAATTTTCTCAAGTATCCTAAAAGGTCCATACCTGATAGGCTTTAGCGTTTTACCTTCACCCTGCATCCTCTCCTTGGTGATATACAGCCAGACTTGGTCTCCAACTTGAAAACTATGCTCCATCCAATGCTTATCATGCCTAGCCTTGTACTTGGCCTAGCTCTTTTCCAACTGTTCCTGTACTACCTGGTGGATCTCCTGGATTTGTTCAATGAACCTAGTTGCCTTGTCCACATCACTGTGTCCATCAACCATGGTATCTTTACCAAAGAAAAAATCCAAAGGGGACCTTGGTGTGAAGCCAAAATAGGTATCAAAAAGAGATCTCTATGTAGAAGAGTGTTTAGCTCTGTTGTAAGCATGCTGCACATAACACAAGTATTCATCCCAAAGCTTAGGATGTTTTCCACAATACCCTCTCAATAACTGGATCACTTTCCTGTTTACTACTTCTTTCTGGAAATCTATTTGTGGATGAAAAGCTGTGCTCTTCCTTAATTTGGTGTCCATCAGTTCCCACAGACTCGACCAAAACTTCCCCACAAATCAGGTGTCTCGATCAAATATAATGGAAGTGGGCAATCCAAAATGAACCCATACATGTTCAAAGAACAATTTTTCAGTTTGTTCAGTTGTAATCTATTTACTACAGGGTATAAAAATACACATTTTGCTGAACCTATCCACAACAACATATAGATAATCATGACCTTTCCTAGATTTAGGCAATCCTCCAACAAAATCCATGGAAACACTTTCCCAAGGGTGAGAAGGAACTGGCAATGGAGTGTACAAGCCTAGTTTTCTATTGTTGGGCTTGCTTTTAGCACACATGGCGCATCCTTTTACATATCTAGAAACTGTCTCATTCATTCTCGGCCAATAGAAGAACCTTTGCAGCTGCGCAATTGTTTTACTTACCCCAAAGTGACCTGATATTAGAGAAGTGTGTGCTTCCCTAATTATCTTTACTCTCTCAGTTTGTGGAATGCAGAGTTTCCCACAATGATATAAGATTCAGTCCTTCATATGATAGTTCACTTCTTATATTCTTTTGCTTTGACTCAAAGTCGCATTTACATCTTTAAAGTCCATATCCTGAGCATATTGTTCTATGTAGCTTTCATGTAGCACATAGTTATGCTTAAGTATGGTAGATGCATTTATAATGGGTCTAGATAACATGTCTGCAACTTTGTTGTGTATGCCCTTTTTATATCTGATGACTAAATGAAACTGTTGTAGAAAACCCATCCATCTGTAATGTCTTGATTGCTACAACTTAGTTTGGGAGTGTAGATATTGAAGTGGTTGATGATCAATATGTATTACTATCTCTTTGCCCATTAAGTAATGTTTCCACTTTTTCACGCTCTAAACTAATGCATACAATTATTTATCATATGTAGGATAGTTAACTATTGCAGAATTAAAAGTCTCTGAATGATAACATATGGGTTTACCGTGTTGTGTCAACACTGCTCCCATGGCATAGTCACTGGCATCAGTTTGGATCCCAAATGGTCTTTGTAGATCTGGCAGTGTTAGTACAGGTGTTGTACTAATTTTTTCTTTCAAGGTGTCGAAGGCTTTTTTATTTTTGCCTCCCCACTGAAACACCTTATTCAATCCCGTTAAAGCATGTAAGGGAGTTGCAATTGAGGAAAAGTTAGAAATGAAATTCCTCCAATATTGTGCTTTTCCTAAGAAGCTTCTCACTTCTGTAGTAGACTTGGGTTTAGGCTAGTTTACAATCACTGCCACTTTAGAGGGATCTAATTTCAATTTACCTCCCCCTACTATATGACCTAAATAATTTAGAGATGTTTTGCCAAATTCACATTTTGAGAGTTTAACATAAATTTTTTCTCTTTTCAAAACATCTAATGTCTTCTTAACATGCTCTAAGTTACATTTTACTAAAAATCAGAATGTCATCTAGATACACAATAACAAAATCATCAAGAAAAGGCCTGAGTACATCATTCATTAATCTCATGAAAGTAGCAGGAGCATTGGTTAAGACAAAAGGCATAACCAGCCACTCATACAAACTCTGCTTTGTTTTGAAAGTAGTCTTCCATGCATCTTGCTCTACAAATCTGACCTGATGGTATCTACTGCGCAAATCCAGCTTGGTGAAATAAATAGCTTCCTTCAATTGATCTAAAAGATCATCTATGCGAGGAAGGAGATAATTATTTTTGATTGTTATCCTATTCAATTCTCGGTAATCAATGCACATTCTCCACAAGCCATCTTTCTTTCTCACCAAAACGATTGGTGACCCACACAATGATGTGCTAGGCCTGATGAAGCCCTTCTTGAGCAACTCCTGCACCTGCTTCTTGATTTCAACATTCTCTAAAGCAGAGAACTTGTACATCCCAATGTTAGGCAATGGAACATCTTGCTGCAAAATAATGTCATGTACTATTTCCTTTTTGGGTGGCAGACCTTTAGGTTCCTGAAACAGAACATCATACTCTAAAACAATCTTTTCTACATTAGTTTGTTGTTTAGCATCACAGCCCTCAAATACATTGGTTTTATCAGGTTTCTTTTCCTTTACAACCATTAGTAAGAATTGTTTGCATGAATTTATCATTATTTTCATTTGCCCTGCGTTTATGAGAGTATAATTATTCTTGAGCTTATGAGGTCTTACAAAGTATTCGATTCCATATTTAACAACTAGATACTTGTTCTCAGCTCTATAGAAAATAGCTTTTCTATCATACAAGTAAGGACTCCCCAAAACAATTCCACATATATCCAAAGGAATTATGTTTAACTCAACCTCATCTACAAACACTGACCCAAAAGAAAACTTGAGTTTGCACTGTCTAGTCACTTGTAGTTGTACCTTATCATTCAACCATCCTAATGGGTAGGGTTTCTTGTGAGGTGTAGTTGCTAATCCCAATTTCTTTACAATTGCTTCAGAAATCAAATTTACTTGTGAGCCACTATCAAAAAATGTATCTATCTTTTGATATTTGGAAACAACTAGAATATGGAAAAGCTCATGTCTTTTTCTCTCATGTTCTTCATCAATAATAGATTGAGCAGAATTACTAGTAGATGCTTCATAATTCTTACCTTTTATACCTATGGCTGCAATGATTGTTTCATCTCCCGAGTTTGACCCCAAATCTTTCTGAATAACCGCAACAATTTTCTTCTTTATAAGAAGAGCTTCGGCGTAAATCTCAACAGAGATGATGGTTGGAAGGTAAGTAGGTGTTGGATCCCCGCCCTATCGTCTTAGTGTTTTTTTTCCCCCCTCTGCTCCGCCCTCGCCCCTTGTTCTTCTATTTCGTTCCCCCTGATCCCGTCTGATTCTTCCTCTTCGGCCTAAGCTAGGGTTTCCTTGAGATTTTCGCTGGTCCTTCGCCTCCTATGTTTCTTTGGAGCTCTTCCTGGTTTCTTTTCTTCCGTAGGGTTCTTATATATTCTCCTCTTTTATATATTAAGATAGATGTCTAGTAGATTCCCCTCATATGTTAAAGAGTACTATTATGGATATTCTACTTATGTTTAGATTCATGCTTATATAGATATTTATATATATAAAATCTCAGTTATTATTCTTACCTAGGTCATTATTATAGCATAGCTAATTATTATGGAGCCTAGGTTCTAATTTATTTTTATTTACATTTGTATTTATATTCCTATCTTGATTCATTTTGTTAGTTTCAAAATCCATTAGTATTTAGTAGTTAATTACTATTTATTCTAGGTTCTAATTTCATTTATTTTACTTGCAATGATATTTTTACTCTTATCTATATTACATTTTACTTCTACCATAAGTATGATATATCTAGATATCTTTTAACAACTTTACGTTAGTTATCTATTTAAATTAATATATATATTATATATAATATATTATATATATATATATATATATATATATTATATATATATATTTATATTATTAGATTTTAGTTTTCCTGACATTCATAATAGTACTATTAATTAACATATTGAATAATTTTATAATGAGAAAATTATAAACAAATTAACTTTACCTGGTAAATCAACCATAAGGGTTAGTAATTCTCTTCGTGTACCATAAAAATTTAGGTATATTTTTAGTAAATAAATTAATAAATGAATAATTTGCAGCTCTTCGCTTACCTTATATTGATTGACATCTTTATAATATTATTATGATTAATCTTGACCATAAAAGTAGACTATTAAGTAATTCGTTTTTATTTATAGGATAACCTTTACAATTAATATATTTATGATGCTATTTCACCTATCTTCACTTTTTATATAAATAGAATTATATATTATTAAATCTTAGTACTATAAAAATAAAAATAATTATACAAATAAAAATAAAAATAAAAAGAATGTTACATTTATTAATTTAGTCTTGACCTGGACCTTGGAGTCCAAATTAGCTGTTAGGTAGCCGTTAGAGTCTCTGCTCAGTCTATATAACATGCTAGGCTAGATTTGTGTCTTCAACTCGTCCTGACGATGAACAACACTAGTTGGTTCGAAACGCGTCGACAAAGATCTGTCCTATGTGATTTACGCCAAAGCTCTTCTTATAAATATGATGGATCACAGAAGCCTCAATTCTACAATTTTCTTCTTCTTGCCCTTGGGCTTCTTAGGTCTCAGCTCTGGATGTAGAATCCAACAGTGCTCTTCATCATGCCCTTCCTTTTTATAGTGAGTGCATGAAGCTTTGATTTTCTGTGCAGTGTTAGCCTTTCTTGCTTTCCACTTCTGCTTTATTTTCTCCTTGCTCTTGCTTACGGTGGGTTGGGATGGTCCCCCAACTTCTGGATTGCCATTCTTTCCTCTATCTTCTAGATGAGTAGCTTGTACAGATACCTCATCTATACTAGTGGGATTAAACATGAGGATGGTATACCTCATGTAGCTGTGTAGACCCCCAATGTACTTCAAAAGAGTCTCGGGTGAGTCTAGTGAGATACCCAACATCAATGCTCTCTTTAGGAATTCTTGAGAGTACCCTTGCACACTTTGCCCTTTCAACTGCCGAAGAGTTTTCCAACTCATCATGGCTTGTTGCATGTAGGCCAATGGATAGAACTGTTTCTTGATTGCAGAAACAAATTCACTCCAGACAGAGATGGTCTTGCCATGTCTTTTCATGTCAGCTTGGGTTCTACCTTCCCACCAAACCAAGGCAGTGCTTCCTAGGCGTAGGCTTTCCAGCTAAATTTTTCTCTTGTCTAAATCGATGTTCTGTATTCTGTAGTACACATCAATTTGTCTAATCCAATTGTCCAAATTTTTAGCATTCAACTCTCCATCATATATAGGCAAGTCAAATTTAACATCTAGCTTGATCAAAGAAGCTTTCTTATTATGCACAGAACTATTAAGAGGTGTGGGAAAGCTTTCTTCTTTCCTTTTCCCTTTTGAGTGGTCATGGGAATGAGATTCGTCCTCTTCTTTATCTTGCTTCGAGCCTGATGAATCTTCATTATGCTTTCTAAAGTCCCTATACATTTCTTCTATGATAGACTTTATAGCTAGGAAACTTTCTATGAATTGAGGGTTTGGCCCCATAGGATCTTCCTCTGACATTGTCTTTTGAGAATAGACTCTCCCAATTTCAGGGTTAGTTTCCAACAACTCTCATTCTCCTAATTTGAACTTTGATCTTGTGAGCATTCACAGCTAAACCAACATAAGCTTGTCTAACCTTACAGTCTTGAGCTCTGGTACCACTTGATCAGATATTCACCCTATGGGTGACATCAGTTAAAGATTTATTTAACAAAGGTATTACAGACTCATGTGCTGGTGTGTGTTCTGTGTTATTGAAACAACGGATCGATCAAATTGCCAATACATAGACATTTAAAAATGGAAAGACATAGAGAAATACAGTAAGAAAACATACAGACACAAGAATTTTAATAAGGAGTTCACCTTGTTGTCCTAGGCCACATGTCCAGTCCAACTTTCATTGGTGGCCTTGTTTTATTGTGCCCTTAAGCAGGGAATTACAATATAGGGACTAAATGCGAGTTCTCCTGAAGTAGGTTTTGCTTGGAAGGGTGGTTCTTGGATTCCCAAGCCACTGCAGTACACAGACTCTTCTTCTTCCTACCAGCTTTGTGACCTTATGGTCTACAGTGGCAAGAGCCCAATGTGGTGCTCAGCCCAGATAGATTCCTCTATGGGATGGCTTGAATCTCTCAAGCTCTGGTGCTCGACGCTGCCGCTGGTTAGCTCGGCCCTCTGTCTCTTCCTGTTATTGCTTTACTGCCTTCTTCCTTGGTGTCTGTCTCTTAGTGTTCAATTGTGTATTCTGTTTCGCTATTCATGGATTTTAGCCATTCGAACTCATGCCCGTTTGGTTCCTCTTTTTCCTCTGTCGATTCACCTTTTGCAGCTGTGCTTGAAGTCCCCTGTTGGGCATCAGCATGAACGCTCGGGAAGTGGCCAGTGTCCTTCTCTAAATAGCTCCATCCTGCTTTGTCGGTTCATTTCTTCAGTTTCATCGTGGATGAAGTCTTTCTTCCACCATGGTGGTCAAACGGATTCCAAATCCTTCTAAAATGCGGCATATTCCTTCGTCGATTCCACTTCCTCCATCGGGTTTGATCTCAGCCATCCGATCTGGGACCTCCAGATCCGATGCCATTCGCATGTCCTGTGCTGTTGACCTACTTAACCGATAACGTGCGATCAACGACAGTTTTCTCTCTCCTCTGCTGCCACATGTCAATCATTGAGTGGGATCGCTCCGCTTTCTCCAAAACCGTTTACCGTTTGAGGGTGCTCCGATCAATACTTCTGGTTTCCAGAGTGCAGGTCCTGCCTTTGTCCTTTTAGCGCTTTTTCCTTTTCGTCCACGGTTCTCTAGTTTGCCATGTGTCCAAGTACTTGGGCTTTCTCCATTTTCGCCCTATTTTCCCAGCGATCGTGCATCAAAATCCACCTCTGTTTCCCGATCCGGGGCTCCCAGGGGCTAATTTTGCCTCCTGTGCAGTCTCCATGGGCCTCAATCAGCGCGCTTTGACCGAGGTCCTCATCGTTCCATGCTGGCTGCCATTGCCATTGGTTCAGGGTGTTTTTGATCGTTGTTTTGGATTTTCTTAGAGATTTTCTCTGACCTGATACAGTCATGGTTCTTGACAGTCTTTTATGGATCCAATTCGGATTAGCATGGCTATAAACCTAAAACCAGAGGAGGAAGATATCGAAGACATCCCGATGGATGATGAGGATGTGGGAACAGAAGTGGAGGAGGTTGAAGCCCAGGGTGTGGACCCTATTACATGGTTTTCAGAGTATGTCCCTCCATGTAAGCCTAATTCCAAGGTCCCAAAGGACATTGATGAGAGTAAGACTCCCCTGCAAACCCCGTCGCTTCCGGGTGAAATTTTTTTTGACAATCCGCGCTTGGCACAAGCGCCCATACTGAAGCTTGAAGACTGGGACTTGGTAGACCATGAGAAGTTCCCACACCTAACAACTGAGCAGCTGATGCACCGCATCATTGACACAAATATGGGAATGGCCGCATTGGATCTGCAGAGGTGTATCAAGGGGTAGAAAAGGCAGGGTTTCTTAACCTACTTCGGTTGTTGCACTATAATCACACCCCGGTGATAGTTTTGGTCATCAAGCAGCTGTTGGGCTTGGTGCATGATGGGTGTTTGTGGTTGGAGGAGTCGATACCCATCACAAATAGGTTGATTCATCGAATAACATGGCTTCCATATATAGGTGAGAATCCAGCAATGAGATTTGGCAGCAAGGGTGGCGAACAGGCTCTCGCAGAGTCAATGAAGGAGAAATTTAAGATGGTGAAGAAGCTGAACAGGTATGTTATCTCCAGCATCTGTGACCCCGCTGTGAAGGTAGCCACATAGATCCTCATTGGGAAGGTAATGAGGAAGTGTCACATCGATGAGGTTTTGGCACTTGTCATCGTGCTTGCACAACAGTGCGCTGATCAATGGTCGGCAGAGTGGCACACTACTACGGACTTGGCGGTGGGCGGAAGCAAGTCCATTGCAAAGAAGAAGAAGGAGGAGGCCAAGCTGAAGATGGCGTAGCTGGTCGAGAAGAGGAACAAGGAGATCACTAATAAGGCCCAGGTAGAGCAAGCAGGAAATCAGATAGGTGGAATAGAGCGTGGCTTTGACAAAGGCACGAGGTCACCTTCGCTTGAGATAAAAAGGAAGAAATAGAACAACACGACACGAACCCTCAGGAGACATCTACCCACATTAAGTGTCTAAGAGAGCTAGAGAAGGAAGGGTCCAGGAAGAAATCAAAGGTGACCAAGACCTCACTAGATCCTATCACACTGACAGAGGGCGACTTACATGATATCGGTGACATAGTCAAGGATGTCACCATGGAGGCCTTGTGGCAATTTGAATAGCAACAGCAGATCATACCAGGGGCCATCCAGACTGTGTTGCAGGAGTTGCAGACCTGCACACCGCAAGTTGGCACATTGTCTACCAACTTGGCTATCAGTACTTTAGAGGCTGCCGATATGCTGCACATGAAGGCTTCCAGTGCGATATTGCTACCAGATGGAGAACTGACCATGGAAAATGAGGCTGACAGGTCCACTGTTAGAACCCTGAAGGGAATTGGGCTGAACTTGGCAGTGCTTCCATGCGAAGTACTCCACCTCTTGCAAGATGGAGTAATTGTCTAACTGAGGGCCTGAGAGCACTACGCCCTCCAGGTGATCATTGAACATCAAATCAACAACGAACATATGGCCCTACAGAGAAATGCTGCCATGTCGCTGAGACCAAGGTGACCAATCAAAGCAAGAGGATTATGTAGTTCATTGAGGAGGCATGTCAAATGGTCCCAGAGTTGGCCATTCCGTAGGAGGAGCCAGTCGAGGTCAGCATCCATAAGTTGGCCATAGGGGTCCACGAAACTTGGACTGAGATGGCATGGTTCAGCTAGAGTTGAACCTACAAATTACTGAGCTATAGTTGAGGGCCCAACCTTCAACACCGCTAGAAGTAAAGGAACAACGAGCGACCGTTGTCACAGAGGTAGTAGCGGTGATGGAGAGTGTAGTAGGAGACTGCACGCAGTTGTTTGAGCAGTCATTCAAAGTCTTGACAAGCTTGCAGGAGGACCCAAATATACAAAGGCTAGAGACAGAAGTGCGCGAGCTACAACAACACTACAATGAAGTTAAGGGCACAACGTGAATTGTCACGTTGACACAGAGACTCGCCTAGCTGCAAGAGGCCAAGCAACTGAAGGAATAGGTGGATGCAACGTTTTACAAGGAAGCAGTGCTGAAGGCGAGACTAAAGCCCTGGCTGGAGGAAGCTTACGCAGTCATAGGAAATATTGAAGGAAGGCTTACGACTCTGCAAGCGATGCAATAAAAGCTTCAGGTTAACAGCGTAGGAGCAGTCACTGAGTAGACAGTGGAAGACATGAAGGAGGCAAAAACTCAGTGCATGGCCGAGGTTGCGGTCATATAGGTCGAGTTGGATGAGCTTCGTGCAAAGATCTCCACGCCTATCGAGTGACTTGAGGGCGAGTCACGATGTTTGTGTTGGGGGCCTGTTGGGAGTGGGATCCCCCAAGGGTAGTTTTGGGGCTAAAAGCCCATGTTTGAGTCAAATTTTGTAATAAAATTGTAAGGTCTTCGCATTTTGTGGTCGCAGTGTGAAGGTCTCATGTGTCATAAAGGGTAGTCCGCCCTTAGTTTTATAAAGTAAAGTTGGCATAAGAGATCTACCCATGGTCCTCAGACCATGGGATTGTATGAAAAGAACTAAGCTCTAAGCAGTTTTGGAGACATACAATGTAAGAGAGTCGTAGCTCTAAAGTAAGAAGTCTAAGTCTTGGGTTGTAGCATAGGTAGAGGCTTTGTAGTTGAGTGCGTGGACCCTTGCAGCTGTGTGCGCAGGGTGAACAGAGTTTGTAAGAACTTGGAAGATATCAATAAAGATAAATATTCGACAATTCCTGTGCCTTTGTTTTGTTAATGCATCTTGATATGTTATGTATGAACTTCCTTTATTATACTTATGTGATGCGCAAATGAATGAAATTATGTTGAATAATTGAATGAAATTACAATTATCTGTTTACGTGGTGTTAACCATAATTATTTGATAAGATAAGCAAGTCACTTAGATTAATTGGGGAATCTACATGACACGCTGCCATATCAGCGCAAAAATACCTAAGCAGTAGGCTAGGGCTGCGCGAAGGTCAATCATACCCTTTCGTGGAGGTATTGAAGTATAGAATAAAGGGCTCATCTTGCAAGCCCTAGAGTGAAGTGACCTTCACGAAGGTAGGGATAAAGGGAATCAAACAACATCACAACCATCTCATGGTGCAGAAGCTTGGTTCCAACATCCACCCATACTACTTCGACTGAGATTTTGGTCTGCGTTCCACGGGCTGATGCCAAAAGGGCTAGTAGTGTAGGGATTTGTTTGGCTAATTAACATTGAACTTGGGTCAGGCCCCCTCCAAGCCAACAAGTGCCCTCCTCATTTTTGGCACAACATCTGCTGAAATATTTGTGTCATTGCTTGAATCAAAACCCAAGTTGATAGGTCAATCTTCTGCAATCCCAAGAGCTAAAATATCCATTTCATCACTTGAGTCTGATCCTAGGTCAATTGGTCTAACACTTGCAAATCCTGCAACTATGATCTTCTCATTGTCCTTTTGATTCAGATTCTTGGTCTTGTTGCATAGTTGCAACTCTCTTATGCTTCTCCTTCCTACCATTCCTATCTGTCCTCAATTCTGGATGTAGTTTCCAACAATGTTCTTGATCATGCCCTTCTTTCTCATAATGAGTTCAAGAGGGCTTTGTTTTCTTTCTTTTAGCTACAACTGTCCTCTTTGGGTGGTCATATTACTCTTGCTTCCCCCTCATTTCAAGATGTACAACATTCACACTAGCTTCGTCAAGAGTTTTAGGTTCAAATAATAACAAAGAATGACACAAATAAATATGCAAAGAGCTAATATATTTCATCAACGTCTCAGGAGAGTCTATTGGAACATTCAATGCTAATGCTTGTTTCCTAAACTCCTCTGTAAAATTCTAAACATTTTGACCTTTACTTTGTTTCAAATGTTTCCATTCCATCATAGCCTTTTTTTTATAACCCAATTGGTAAAAATGTCCTCTTAAAGAAGAAACGAACTTAGATCAAGATGAAGGGAGTTTATGACTACTCTTGCCACCTTTCTGCAACTTGCCTTCCCACCAGGTGAGAGTAGTGCCACTCAATCGAAGGAATGCTAGCTAGATCTTGGCTTCATCCTCTTTGATTTGTTGTATGAGGCAATATACTTCAACCTGTTTGATCCAATTATATAGCTTTTTTGCATTAGATTCTCCACTAAATAGATGCAAATCAAACTTGACATCCAACTTGAGAAAGCGATTTTTTATGAACTTTTCTACCTCTAGAATGGCGATAAGAGGAAGAAGAAGAATTTCACTGGAAGATGGAGAGGGAGGCTCAGGAGGCTCTTATCCTCCTCCTTCATGATTCACAGAGGCATGATCATCTAGTCTTTCCTTCTTCTTTGGTTTCACTATCATCTTCTCATACTCTGCAAACAATTTTTCCACTTTTTCTTGCATGGCATAGAAGGCCTTGTGATAATTTCGTTCTTCCTCTAGCCAAGCACCTTCATCTGCCATTTTCCTTCTTTGTGTTGCATGCCCCACTTCTGGATCAAAGGACTTAAGTTTTCCTTCATCTCTTTGGAGATTTTCCCTAGTTATCATACACTTGCAATTCACATGAACAGAAGACTCACTTTGATACCAAACTTGATCCGGATCTTTTCACTTCAAAGGTGCATACAAAATTGCATTTAAAAGGGAATGTAACCATAAGATGCATTCACATAAAAGAAGCAGAAAACAATGAAAACCATTAGAAGCAAAGACATAAACAAATTGATAATGGACTTCACCTAGTGTGGGTTACGTCTTTAGACCCTAGTCAACGTAGGGAGGACTCTTTAATTATATCTTCTGTGAAATCAAATTACGTGCATGTAAAAAACACACCGTATACCTCCACTTCAGGGAATGCCTTGAAAATGCACACCTATGCTGAATAAATGGACTGCACCATTGAAGTCATAGTGAACAATTGTGAAAAATGATTGTAGACTTGACCCCTTTCTGTTTCAGCCAAAATCTGATCCCCCGGGAATGTCAAAAATTCCCCAAATATTCCTTCTCATGAGTTGGATGAAATTAAGCTGCTTAGATGAAGAATTTGATCCCATCATCACATTCCTAGCGAAAAACTTAGAAAAATGAGTATAAAGTCAGTCTGGTTCTGAAACTGTCAATTTTGGGCCTCGAGGGAATCTTTCAGATTCTGTCTAGATTCCTGCGTCAAGGTTCGACCTTCATGGTTCCCTTGTTAACAGTTTGTGATGAGCCTCATCATTGGGTAATTATATCAACCTTAGTTCACCTCCTAGCTTAGTCAAACCAAATTTTCTCATAACTTATTACATGTTTTTTATTATATTTTGTTTATGAGGTGAGTTAGAGTTGGATATTATGCTTTGTGGTCTAATATGCATTGCATGCAAGATTAAAGGAGAAAATCAAGGAATTTTGGCAAATACCAAGGTCAAAACTCTAATGGGACAAGGGAGAGGGATTGCAGGAGATAAATCCTCCTCATTTACTACTCCTCCATTCAAATATTCCTCCATTCATCACATCAGCTCATAGTGCAAACATCCAAATCATGAGGACTAGAAGGCAGTCGAGTAAGTGAGACAAAGCACCAATTTATCTCGATTTTGGGAGCCGAACCTCCCTAATTTTAAGGAGGTCGTTGGGGACTTCATATATATAAGTAGAGAGGCCTAGGACCTCAATAGGATTCAAAATTTTTAATGTAAAACTCTACTCTATTTTCGAGCTGCAAAACTTGTGATAATTCTTTTGATGTAATTTGTTGTTTTGGTAATAAGAATGAGTTTTTTTTTGAGCTAGCACTAAGTCAACTCAGAGGGCTGAAGCTCTTGGGTTAGGGCCCAACCCTAGCAGCCAAGGCTCCCCTTTATTGTACATGTATGTTTAGTGTAGATTCATAACTTCATTGGTAATTTGCTCATTAGATGCATTTCCATTACAAGTAATGCAGATTAGAATGATTGTGTGATAGTTTGCTTCCATTTGTGCCTTATTCAAGTAGTAGGTTAGCAAGGAGAAAAATGATCACCGCAATGTTGTTAGCAAGTGTCTCGGCCTCACTTCCTCCCTCTGGGACCATGACTTGAGGAAGGGACCCTTAAGCAGCCCCAAAAACACAGATTTCTAGTTCTTTTATGAGCTTTGGAGTTTGTTGTCTTTAATTTAGTATTTGGTTAATGTTGAAAGGTTGATTTCATTGTCATCTTTTTCATCTCCATTTCTGTAGTAGATATCACTCATGCTTTCATTCCTTTCAACAACTTTCTTCATGAATAGTATAAGCAGTTGACTCATTAATTATGCTTTTCTAGTTTATGAAAATGTATTTTGTTGCATAGCTTTTTGGAATACACACATGTTTTATGGAGAGAAAGTGCTTTAGGGGGAGACTAAGACTTCATATCCAGTGGCCACCTTCCACTTCATCCACCTTAGCCATCCCTTGTTTTCACCATCACCCTCACTAGTTTTTCATCATTTTTCATTGAAATTCTCCCAAACACATTGAGCAAATTTAGCCATCTATCATCTTGGATATTAACTCTTGAATGATCCTAGACCTTCTAACACTCCATTCCATCCATCACACACCTTTCCTAGGCATCCCATCACCTCCAACACCTCACATTTAGCTCTCGGTTGTATTCTATAGGTTTCCTGTAATTCCTACAGGATCATCCTGTAGGTTTCTAGTACATCCTGTAGGTTTTTCCTGAAACGATATGGTTTGAGGCCGAATTGATGGAAAACCTATAAGAAGTCACACAAATTCTCCTAGGGACCCTCCACACCATCCAACCACTTCATAAACCTTCTAGCCATCCTCAAACACCCTTAATCCACCTGGCACATCGACAAGAACAATTAGTTTGCATACTTGATTTTAAACAAAAAGACCAAAAAAGTGAAAACAAATTTAGTTTAGTTTCTTTACTTGCACATTAGTATTGTTTGATGCTTCTTACTTCTACAACTTAGATAGTAGCATTTGTTTTATGTTGATTTAGCATTTCTTCTTAGCATAACTTCTTAAATGGTTAATTAGGGTATGGTGTGGTTTAGCATTACATGTTGGCCTTCTCCATTACTACAGTAGAGTAACTCCCTTAGAGTAGATTTACCTTTCTTCCATCAAAGAATCAAGCTTCTTCTGACTCCATAGAAGTTTGGCTTGGAACCCCAGTGGTCTCTCGCCAGCTGAACAGTGACAATAGGCAGAACCATCACTTTTATTTGTGCATACAACACTGTAACCTCCAAGTTTGTATGAACCCCACGTTGATAAGTAAGGTTGGTAGCCCAGGAGTTGTAGCATCCTTGCTACAATACTGGCACTCATCACTTTTTGGGGCTGTTGCCGGAGAGGTGTTTGAGTAGAATGTGATTACTGCTTTCTTTTCTTCTATTTCTTGTCTTCAATATTCCGCCATTAGTTTATTTCTGCAAAAGTAATTTAGTTGTTTCCTTTCTTTCATTTTGCATTGTCTGCTTTCATTTCCATTTTTGTAAGTAAGATTTCAACTCAACAAGTAGCTTTTTCATTCTATGAGTAATCTTCATTCAATCAACAATTTCAATTCTACAAGTACTTTCCAAGTTTGAAAAAATTACAAAACCAGACCAAAAATATTTCCTTTCATGCCTCGTGGGAATAGGGACAAATTAGGGAAATTTTTTCCAAATACCCCCCACTACATCCAATAGCCAACCTTCTCTCTTCTTCGGTGGCTGTGAACTGGAGGAACCCTTAGGTGAGCATCCTGACATATTTGAAGAACCTACAGGGGAAGAAGAAGAAGAAGAGGAATACATTCCTACTAAACCAATGATTCAAATTTGAACAGGAACGCAAAAAATTACAGAGATAACCATAAAAATAGAGATGCAATGGAAAAAATACTTCATTTCATTAATGTAAAATACTGAAATATGCTTACAAACATAATTGGAAATAAACCAGCTAGGGCGATGGTAGCTTATCTCTGAGAAGAGATGTGGCAGCCACATGCCTCTGAATTGTGTTACAATGAGGCTAGAAGGCCTATTTATTGTTGAGAAACAATGGAAAACTCTTAACATCCCAAAACCTAACCCTAGAAGATGAAACGCCAAAATGTGGGCCCCATTTGGGTGAATTGGTACATCAACTTCCTGGGGTCGTAACTTTGGCATACGATCTCTGTTTGACACACACAGTATCTCGTTAGAAAAATCTATCCGAGAACTACAACTTTGGGAAGAGCAACATGGGTCCATGGACCCATGTTGCTCCCAGTTTTCCCAAAAAATGTCGTTTAGGACCTCAAAACGGCTTCAAAAGTTCAAGACCCGAAAAACTGCTAAAAATAGTAAATTGGGCTACAATTAAGGAAACTGAAAAGCTGAAAGAAACAATGGTGGGGGTCCAAGTGGACTTGGAAGGTGGCCACCAATATCCATCTGGATCATTCCTCCCCCCTTAGGAAGCAATGGTCCCCATTGTGTTGAGTTCCTCTATGAGATGAGGAAACTTCTGCTGAACTTGGTCTCTGGTGAACCACTTGCCCTGGTGAAGGAGTTGGCCTACTTTGACAACTCGATATAATTGGATATTCTATTGGCGAGTGTGCTTGATCTATGTGTCCATGATCCAATCAGTGGTTTCTTGTTCCATGCAATCTGGATTTAACTCTGTGGGTGTGAGCTGTTTTGCAATGTCGGATGTGTCTAGTAACGACAGAAAGTATGGCTGAAGGCGGTCCACATTGAACACTAGGTGTAAGCCAAGGAATGGGGGAATGCTGAGCTCAAATGCATCGTCTCCCACAACCTTGGTAATGGTGTAAGGACCATATCAGAGTGGTCTGAGTTTTCGATAGGCTTTGATAAGGCGTTCCTTTTGCAAATGCAACTAGTCTTTGTCACCTACCTGAAACTTGTGTTGCACTCGATGTTGATCATGTCGCTACTTGTACTTGGAATTTGATTTCTCCAGAATGTCATGGACCTGCTGGTGAATATGTTGGATGTGCTCAATGAAGTTCTTTGCCTTATCTGTTTTGGACTGGACATGAGTCGAATCTGCATGTGTAGCTGCAAATGGCATGGCCAGATCAATGGGACATAGTGACTGGAATCCCAAGCCCACTTGAAAAGGGATGTGGCCAGTCGAGCTGTGGAGAGCCCGACTGTAGCTATGCTAAATGTAGGGGAGGCTCTCATCCCATGTGCGTGGATGCTTTGAGTTGTACATGTGCATAATGTGTACGATCATCCTGTTGACAACCTCTGTCTGACCATTAGTTCGAGGATGGAAGGTTGTGGACTTAGTGAGTTTGGTGTCGAGCATCAACCAAAGACTGGACCAAAATGTACTGAGGAGCTTGCTGTCCCGATCTGAGATGATAGACTGTGGGATCCCAAAGTGTACCCATACTCATTCAAAGAAGAGTTTAGCAATGGCTTCTGCTGTGATATTCTTCTTGCAGGCAGCCATAATGGCCATCTTCGAGAACCTGTTGACAACCACAAAAACACAGTCATTTCCATGCTTAGTGGAAGGAAGGCTTGGCA
>APFE030748120.1:156349-182420 GCA_000404065.3 Pinus taeda | reverse complement strand
ATCTGGAACATGCTGACCCTCCAAGAGTGTCTGGTATGTGTGGCCGAATTTTGGGTCACTTTTGTAGAGAAGTGGCCAATCAGAAGTCTCGTGCCCACAAGAGTTGAGCACAATGGTTAACGCCATGATCGATGGTTGACTGAGGCAATCCGCAACATTATTGGTGCTACCCTTCTTATACATGATATTCAAATGGAACTATTGCAGGTATGTGGACCACTTCTGATGGCCATCATTCTGCAATTTCCCTTGGGTCTGTATGAACTGCAGGGGTCGATGATCTGTGTGGATGACCATTTCCTTCCCCAAAATGTAATGCTTCCATTGTCGGTAGGCCTGCACAATGGAATTCATCTCTTTGTCATAAGTGGGATACTTTCGGACTGTGTCTGAAATTGTCTCACTGTGATATGCCACTAGATGCCCATGTTAAGTAAGGACTACCCCAATAGCATAATCAGAGGCATCTGTCTCGACCTCAAATGGTTGTTGCAAGTCTGGTAATGCGAGAACTGGTGCCATGAAGAGGAAATCTTTCAACTCTGTGAATGCCTTCTGTTGAGGTTTAGACCAAAAGAATTTTGCTTTCGCTCCTCCCTTGGTGACTTGACTCAAGGGCCAAGTGATATGAGAAAATACCAACACGAACCTCCGGTAGAAATTGGCAAGACCTAGAAAGCTGTGGAGCTCTGTCAGAGTGGTTGGAGATGGCCAATATCGAATGACTTGGATCTTGGATGGATCCACATGCACCCCTTGTTCATCAATAATGTATCCTACATACTGAACCTAGGTCATGCCAAAAGTGCATTTCTCTAAATTGGCACATAACTTGTGTTGCCGCAGTGTTTGGAGAACCTGTTGGATGTGGTGGAGGTGCTCTTCCCAACTCTGGCTGAAGATTAGGATGTCATCCAAGTATACCACTACAAATGAGTTGCTGAATGGCCATAAGGTGTCATCCATTAGCCTCATGAAGGTGCAGGAGAATTCGTAAATCTGAAAGGCATAAAAAACCATTCGAAAAGGCCCTCCTTGGCTTTGAATGCTATCTTCCACACATCAGAGGGTTCGATTGGTACCTGGTGATATCCTGACTTCAAATCGACCTTGTTGAAATATTTTTCCCCCTTCAGTTGGTCTAAGAGGTCATCAATCTGTGGGATCAGGTACCTATCGAATAGTGATCTTGTTCAGCACTCGATAGTCAATACAGAGTCTCCAAGTCCCATCCTTCTTCTGTACCAACACAATCGGGCTCCCACAGAGCGATGAACTTGGGCAGATGTGACCTTTCTGTAGCAGCTCCTGAATCTGCCTCTTGATTTCATCATTCTATAGAACAAAGTGCTGATAGATTGGTCCATTGGGCAGCGACGCACTTGGGGTCAGATCGATGGAGTGCTTGATCTAACAGTGCAGAGGAACCTCTGCTGGGGAGGTGAAGATGTCCTCGTACTCCTCCACGACCATGTCCATTTGTAGTTGTCGTGTGGAGGGGCTCTATCTGGAGGTTGTGGCCACTGTCTTCATCTTTCCTTGAGGGCGTATCATCAAGAAAGAAAATTTCCCGGTTTTGGAAACGAGCTTACTGCATTGTTTTGCAGTAATCAAAGAGATGGCAGTTGGTGGTGCTACCTCTGGTATCCTGTACAACTTATTTCCCAAAGTAACAATAATAGCAGGGGGCCTTGATTCATACACAACAAGTCACTTCCACAAGTATGGTTGTCCTAATAATACATCACAAACTTCAAGGGGAGCAATGTCACACAATACCTCATCCGTGAGGGGCTTGATTTATATGGAAGGCAACACTGCTGGCTCATGTGAAGATACCGTCCTTGGTGAAGCCAACCGATGGTGTACGGTTGTGGATGTGTTGTGGTTAGTAAGCCCAATCGATTCATGACCTCTGCCAGAATGAGGTTCTTTTGGCTCCTGCTACCGACAATGAACTATAGCGGGGAGCCTTTACCCACAACTGGGAGTGGAAGAGAAACTCCTCCTCCTCTGGATCTTCAATTTCCTCCTTCTGGATCTTCCTGGTGGCAATGGTGGCGTTGGGCTCTGCATCAATAATATGCTTCCCTTTGTCATTCCCCTTGTCGGGTTATAACTCAGAGTTAGAACATGCATCTAGATCTGAAACCTTTAGCTCGGCCACCAGTGACTGCTTGGCGTGACACTCACTTGTGTTGTGAGTGGAGCTCTTATGGAATTCACACCACTTTCTTGTGTCCTTTTTCAGCTTCACAGTGTTGTTCTTTTCTTGCATCTTTGGCGGGTTGTATTGGGCCACCCTGCCTTAGCTTTGTGGTTTGGGGGCACCTTTCCCTTGCTTCGGATTCGCAGATCCAAAGTCTCGCTTCTTTTGTTTAAACTTTTGCTTGACGTTGACGGCATATCGGTATGCCGTGCTGAGCGAGGGGATGTTCAGGAATTCTATTTCTTCTTGGATTTACTTGTGTAGGTAGCAATGGTATTTGAGTACCAAATACTACTCTGAATCTTTTATACCCAACTTTTCGCGAAGGGTATGGAAAATATTGGTAAACTCCAGCAAGTCTTGGTCCCTTCCCTGTCGCAGCGTGGTCCACTTTATGTATTGATCCTCATAGCTTCCGATAGGGTAGTACTGCTCCTTGATGGCATCTCGGAATGAATCCAAAGTGGGTGCAGCTAAAAATAGTGAGCCTGTACTTTCATCCTTCTACTCGCAGTAGGTTTCCCACTAGTCGTTGACGTGGGGGGCTGCTTTGAGAAGAGCGAAAATAATCTTTTCCCAACTGGAAAAATCACGAACAGAAAAATAACCCTCTAGAAGACTTAACCATTTATTGAGGGCATCTGTGTCTATTTGACCCTCGAATATGGGGATTTCAAAATTAACTTGTACCTTAAACAATGTGGTGTTTTCAGATTAGTTGTTGGAAGCCAATGGGTCTCCCCTGGGTAGTCGCTGAAGGATCTGGGCAAAGTTGTCGATCATCGCATTCCTTTGTCACTTAAGGGCTTCTTCGAGTAAGATTTTGATAAGATCTCCTACCCCCTCATCTTTATTTTCATCCGCCATGGGAGGCTGTTGGGATTTGTGAAGCTAGTCTTGCAAAAGGTTCGACCAATTCAAGCCCTAACTCCTTATATCATGACCTCATTGGGGACATGCAAAGAAAAATAGAGAAAAAACAGACCGCTCTGATACCACTGATCCAGATTTAAACAAGAATGCAACAAATTACAGAGATAGCCATAAACACAGAGATGTAGCGGAAATAATATTTCATTTCATTAATGTAAAATACTAAAATATGCTTATAAACAGAATTGGAAATAAACCAGTTAGGGCAATGGTAGCTTATCTTTGAGAAGAGGTGGCGGCTACATGCCTTTGAACTATGTTACAATGAGGCTTGAAGGCTTATTTATTGTTGAGAAACAATGGAAAACCCTTAACATCCCAAAACCTAACCCTAGAATATGAAACACCAAATTGTGGGCCCAGTTTGGGTAAATTGGTACATCAACTTCCCGGGGTCGTAACTTTGGCATACGATCTTCATTTGACGCACACAGTATCTCATTAGAAAGATCTATCTGAGAAATACAACTTTGGCAAGAGAAACATTAGTCCATGGGCCCATGTTGGTCCCAGTTTTCCCAAAAAATGTCATTTAGGGCCTCAAAACGGCTTCGGAAGTTTAGGACCTGTAAAACTGCTAAAAATAGCAAACTGGGCTACAATTAAGGAAACTAAAAAGCTGAAAGAAACAATGGTGGGGGTCCAAATTGACTTGGCAGGTGGCCATGAATATCCACCTAGATTGACCAATGGTTGAAAACCGAAATGACAGAGGGAATAGAGAGAGAGTTGAGGGTGCCCTCCCCATCAGGGAAACCAATGGGGACACTAAGATGAAAAATATAAGCCCCTCTGACCTACCTCATTTTCATGGCCTAACCACAGAGGACCCTGACACTTTCCTATTTGAGTTTGTGTTATATGCTGAACCTATGACTATACAGATGATGAGAAAAAGTTAAAACTATTTCCATCCACCCTTAAGGATGCAACATTGCGTTGGTTCATGGGTGTACCTGGAGATAGAATCACAACTTGGGCTCAGATGTACTAGGCCTTTAACAACAAATATCAGGATTATTGTCTGTCAAAGGATACTAAAGAAGAAATTTTTAGGATGACCATTGGTAATGATAAATCCTTAGAGGATTACGAAGAAAGATTCCAGCTTAGTTACAAAAGGGCTAGGTGCACACTTGACCCTAAGTCACTAAAGTTGGTCCTGCTTAGGGGAGTAAGAGAAGATCTTATGTATACCTTACATTTGTTAGCAAGAGGAGATATCTTCCAATTACCCTATGAGGATGTCAAGACTATCTTTAGAAACCATTCTAGGGCATCCAGGAAAAAGGTTAAGGGTAGTCAACCTATGGCCAGTTCATCATCTTCCAACTCATCCATCAAGGGTGAAATTGGGAACATGCAGGAAGATTTCAAAAGCGAGGTGCTGCAAACTCTTGCCTTGCAAATGGAAACCATGAACATTGAGAGGAAGCAGGATGAAGCAGAGAGATCCTTGGCCATTTTTTGTCGTAGATGCACTAGGAGGCATTCTAGGAATGAATGTCCATTGAACTCTATTGAAATTTGCTCGGTCTGTGAAGAAAACCACTCCATAGACAAGTTCCCTTCTTTACCTGGACTCAAAGCTGTATATCAAGGAGTTGAAGGGGTCACTGAGCAACTTTGCTACATTAACTAAAGGAGACCTCATGGGCCTAGACCATACCAGCAGGGCATGCAAGGGTCGTCCCATGCATATTACAACCCCAACCAAACCACAACCATACCTTCTTGGGGACCCCCTACTCATCCTTCCTGGTCTACACCCCCTCCTTGGTTCTATGCATCTCAGTATCACTCCCAGCCAGCTAACCAGTCATTTCAACCTTATGCTCTGCCACAACCTCAGTGGAATACACCACTCTAGGGTTGGAGGCCCCAATACAACAATGCTCCAGCTCTATTGACTCCACCACCTACCCAACCAAAACTCCTAAACTCTACTCCACTGAAGCAACCTAAGATGCCTGCCCAGTCAAATCCGAACCCGAACAACAGGTAGGCTCAGTAAGTATACAGTGGAGAGACATCATATCCAGCTTATGCTATGGAAATCCAAGAGATTAACCTGAGATATGGGAGAGTTCTCCCGGATAACCAACCTCCACCTCCACCTAGGGAGGTTGAGGAAGAAAGAGAGGAAAGAAACCTTAAATTAAATCCACCCTTTCTTGAGAGATTAGCCCAACCACTCTAGCCTACCCCAAAAGAGACTGAACTTCTGGGAGAATTGAAAAATCTATGTGTAAAGATCCCACTTCTCCAGGCAATAAAAGATGTTCCCATTTACAATAAGTTGATTAAGAAGAAGTGCTTCAAGCATCCATAGAGGTGAAAAAGGGATGCCCCTACCATTAATGTCATTGGGCAGTTGTTCGACTTAATGTTGGGGCAGGTAATCTGTCCAAAATATTTGGACCCTGGAAGCCCTATAGTAGAAGCACATCAATAGCACCATTGTCCCACACACTCTGATCGATCTTGGGGTTGCCATTAATCTCATGACAAAGAACACCATGCTCAAGCTAAACCTCCAAGGTTCATTGAGGAAGACCACAACAGTTCAGCAACTTGTAGACCATTCCACAGTAACCCCTAAGGGAATTGTGGAGGATGTGATGGTCTCCATTGACTCTTGGGAGTACCCTACAAATTTCCTAGTTCTCCAGCCTAAGGCTAAGCTTATTAGTTACCCTCTCATCCTTGGAATGCCATGGTTGGCCACTGCTAATGCTTATATTAGCTGCAGAGCTGGGAATATGGCCATCAAGAATGGGCATATGTCCAAGCAATTAGTCCTATACCATCCTGCTCAACCTTCTCTAGAGCATGACTTACCTTTATGGTTGGAGGAGGAGGAAGAAGATGAAGTTTATTCCGCCCAAGTTTATGCTTTAGAAGCAACCATGGGAGGAGGACAACAGGATGAGGATGACTTGATTGAACAACTACTCCAAAGTCCAACTCCCAGTACATTACCCTTAGAAGAAGTAGTAAAGAAAACCCAGAACAATCACCCAATTGACTTATGCTTGGCCAATTCCAACCCATTCCATGTCAAAACCATAGAATTCAGCCCAGAGAGAACCTTGAAAATCAATCCATCTCTTTCTGCTCTTGAAGAAGTGATCTGAAAATCACTTGTGAGTTATCTTAGTTAATTAATGAATGAAGGTATTACAGACTCATGTGCTGGTGTGTGTCTATATTATCTTAAGCAACAGATTGATAAGATTGCAAAATAAATAGACACTGGAAAATAGTAAGAGAAACATAGAAAGCAAATGCAAAACACAACAATTTAATAAGGAGTTCACCCAATCCTCCTGGGCTACGTCTCCGGTCTAGCTTTTAGTGGTGGCCTTCTTTATTGTGTCTTTAAGCAGAGTTTTTACAATGAGGAGCTCAATTTGAGTCTCCTAAAACATATGATGCTTAGTAGGGTGGTACTTGGATTCCCAAGCCACTAGAGTGCATAGAATCCCCCTTACTAAGTCTCGACCTCAACTGGTCTTAATGGGATGAGTCCAACTTGATACTCAGTTCCCGACAGATATCCTCTCAGGGATTGCTTGAACCTCTCAAGCCTTCTATCTGCTCGATGCTACCTTAGATCTGCAGGTCAGCTTGGCTCTATGTTCCCTACTACTTGTTGTCTTACTATCTCCTTCTTCTCATGTTCTATTCTTCGTTTATGTGTGGCTTAAAGCCAATCCATCCCTTGACTGTTCGCTTCCTCTTCCATCTCTTCGGATCACCTGCCGCTATCCGCTTGGAATTCCTTGCCTCTACATCGTCGCCACTGTGTAACGCTTCCAGGGAGGTGGCCACTTGTTCCTTCACGAACTAAGCGCCAACTCTTCCTCAAACGGTTCGTTATTTTGGTTACTTCTATGAAATGATTCATCCGCCAACTCAGTAGTCAAATCGGACTTCGAACCTTTATGTGCCATAGCTTATTTCTTCCACCAAATCCGGTCTCCCATCGGGTGCAATCTCCACCCTTAGATCTGGCGCCTCCAGATCCTACGGTTATCGCTCTTATCGTGCGGTTGACTTGCCTGAACATTAGCCTATGATGAGAGCAGTTTTCTCTCTCATTTGTCGGACATGCATCAATCAATGTATGGCATTGCTGGGTCTTTGTCCAAACCTGCTTATCACCTGAAATGCCTCCGATATTTCGCCATTTTGGAGCACGGGATCTGCCTATCGTTTCAGCACTTTTCCTACGGTTTCATGGTTCCCCTTGTGACCGAGCGCTCGGGGCTTTTCCTTCTTGAGGGGTTTTGCCCAACGATTAATGCCTTTGCGTTAATCGTGCATCAGAAACAGGCTCTGTTTTCTGATCTAAGCTTCCTAATTGCCATTTTTGCACCATGCACAATCCCCATGGGCCAACAGTCAGTGCGCTTTGACCGAAGGTCCTTGTTGCTCTATGATGGATGCAAATTTGTTGTAACTCTGATATGAAAATATAAGATAAAAATGCTTCTTTATTATCAAACCCTTAAGGTAGGGCAACACCATACATTCACTCCTTAAGGAAGGAGAATACTCCACAACCCATTCATACAAGAATACTTCTATTCATATCTCTCCATGTGGAGTCTCTAGCCTCTATATAGGCCTCATACATACAATACCATGCATCATTACCATGGTTTCCTCATACCATCAACTAATACCATGGGCCCCTTACATTATTATTAACTACTTGTGGTCCCTTACATGACATGGGTTAACCACCTTATTTATTACTATGGCCCATCCCATTATTACATTATTACCTTGGGTACCTCCCTCGGTACCCCATATTACCCCACTAGGTATATAACATTCCACCCCCCTTAGCATGTTTCGTCCCCGAAACATGGGAAGAACACAAATAATAAGATCTACTCAAAAGAGTAGTCCACTAATACCATGCACGTGCATCTAGCCATCCAAGAGAAAGGTGAACCCTCGATCTCGCTGGTGCCTCACTCGCTCTTGATATGGAAGTTGACCATGGCAGTTCTTCTGTGTTGATGTGTAGTAGGTGGATCTTCGCTCCTTGCTATCCATCATACGGGGGTTGTTGTCCTTGTGGCTAATAGGTTGCCATCTTGTTGGTTGTTTTCTTGCGGGGTGATGATATGTTGAAGTTGTAACCCACGGTGTCTTCTTCTTTAATTCACCCTGCTGAGGTGCCTGTTGTGGTGTCTTCTTTTCCAATATGACTTCAACCGCTGAGTCCTTTTCTGATGTATCAGCACCTGTAACCTTGTCTGCTTCCGCCTCTGTTTGTGTCTGATTGTCGACCATCAACTGCTCATCATCTAATATGTCAGACCTTGGAACATCTTCTGCTTCAGCCTCCTTGGACTCTATCTGTTTATTAATGGAAATATCCTGTAATGTAACTTTCTTCTTTTTATACCAGAGCTTCAGGAATTTCTTCTGTACATTAATATTGATAGTACCTACTGATTCCATCCAAGGGTATCCCAAAACAACATCTATGTTATCCATATCTGAAGCATAAAAATCACTATGCAACACATACTTATCCATTGAAATCTTCAAATCCTTGTACGTTTGAACATTCTCATCATCAACTTGTATATTTTCAATGTTTTTTGTTGGAACTTGCAATTTTTTTGCCAAATTAACATTGATGAAATTATGCTTGCAACTAGGATTTATAGAAACAATGATCTTCTTTTTCTGAATCAATCCATGAACCTGTAATAAAGATATACCAGTAGGAAATAGCCCTTTATGTGTTTCATTCTCCTTTTGTCTAGCCTTAGACCATTTGTCCAAAAGTAATTTTTCAAATTCTTCATCGGGCAGGTTGAGACACTTCTTTTGGTTAAGTAATCTCCACCATGTGGCTGCCTCCTGTCTAAATAGCTCCACTACAAACCATTTCCAATTGTTTTTCCATAATGATTTATGTCTTTTTATGTATTCTTCAATAGTAGAACCATTATCATTCCCTGCAAAAGATGCCTTGCTAGAAGTCATAAAGGTTTGGAAAACAATTCACTTATTTGGCGAAAACTTGAGAATGTCACAGTTTCGTCAGTATTGCTCAGAATCTCTATTATAACCTGTTTTTGGAAATGGAACAAATATTTTGCATCTACCCATGTGATAGAAATCCTGATCCAGGTACTAGAATTTCAGATCTGCGCTGCTACTCTCCCGCCATCACCCAAAATTTCTGAAAAAAGCGTTGATTTTAAATCAGCGATATCTCCCTCATCCGGACTCCGATTCGCCTAATTTTTTTTTTGAAATTGGGTGTTTTTTCACAAAGATTCCAGATCTGCAATTAGATCTTGTAGATCTTGCACCAGGACGTCTAGATCTGTGCCGCAAACGCGCTGCCCTAAAAAATTAGCTACAACCCCATTGATTTTTAGATCAGCGATATCTCCACTTTTGTGCCCAAGAAAGTGCTCTGATACCACTTGTTGTGGATCTAACCCAAGAATATTATAGATCTGATAAGAAAATATAAGATAATGCAAATAAACCCAGAAATAGATAGAAATGCTTCTTTATTATCAAACCCTTATGGTAGGGCAACACCATACATTCACTCCTTAAGGAAGGAGAACACTCTTTGTTGTGGATCTAACCCAAAATGATATAGATCTGATAAGAAAATATAAGATAATGCAAATAAACCCAGAAATAGATAGAAATGCTTCTTTATTATCAAATCCTTAAGGTAGGGCAACACCATACATTCACTCCTTAAGGAAGGAGAACACTCCACAAGCCCTATGCTTGTTCATACAAGACTACTTCTCTTCATATCTCTCCATGTGGAGTCTCTAGCTTCTATATAGGCCTCATACATACAATGCCATGCATCATTACCATGGTTTCCTCATACCATCAACTAATACCATGGGCCCCTTACATTATTATTAACTACTTGTGGTCCCTTACATGACATGGGTTAACCACCTTATTTATTACTATGGCCCATCCCATTATTACTTTATTACCTTGGGTACCTCCCTTGGTACCCCATATTACCCCCCCTAGGTATATAACAGCTGCTCCATTACCCTGCTCTACGTGTCAATGATTCAATCTCAAGCCAGAACTTAACTTATCAAACCAGATTTAAAACGTTGTTTAACCTTTAACAAAGTTAACACATTCCACATAAATTTTCCATCATTCGATTTCTAGATCTACATTCAACTTAATAACACGGTCAACAACCAACCGAATTCAATCTAACAGAAACAGAGTTCTGCAATTCACCACGAAATTAGAATTATCTTTGGTTCTTCTTCACACAGTTCTTTAACTCATAAATTTGGTCTTAAAATGTTTCTAACAAATGTATTAGGCAATTCGACTTCCCAGTTACAGAAATTTAAACACCCAATTTCTAAATCCACCAATAAAGCTCTAAAACACACTTATCATATTAATAATGAAAATACTTACAAACTTTTCTTCCTGCCCAGATATTCAACATTCATGGGCCTTACAATTTGCCGAGAGGCTTATAGCCTTGGGTATTCAAACACTCTAATTTCACCTCTCAACTTCTCCTCTACTTGCCTTTGAGGCATGTCAATTTGTACAAATTTAATTGAACCAATTTTGGTTCTCATCCTTTTAATCACTCAACAAACCCCTAAATATCTCAACCAATCCTAAAATCACTCTTGAATCCCTAAGGATCCTTCTCTCACCCAAAATTAATGAAACTAATTTCTAAATTAAAATCTCTCATCCCTTTACATCTTCAACTGACCAAATTCTCTCATATTTGAGAATTATTTACAATATTTAATTAAAACCTACTCAAATTATTTATAAAAATCTAACTCTTTTAAAAACTTAAACACCCCTAAGTTTTAATAAATACAAAGTACTTTCGAATCTGATGCTCCTTCATCACATCCACTCATGCAGAGACCTCCAGTAGGGTGAAATTTTAAGCCAAGTGGGCAAAGGGATCACATGCATCCATACCTCCAAATGTGAGGTCGAGCGATGTGAAGTGATAGTCCGAAGAAGACTAAAATAAGGGTAGGATCCTTGGGTGCACAGCCTCTTTAATTAGACCTTGCTACGGGAGCCCCGAAGAGGAATAGCAGAACTGGCTGAGTGGATAGAGACAGATGTGGATGGAGCGACGAGAGAGCTATAATGCAAGAATCTCAAAACAATGTAGAGCTAGCAGATTGCAACAATGCGAGAGGCACAGGAGTGTTGCACCAGTGCAGGATGGCACAGAGAGGCGTGCAACGATATGAGATGCAAGGAGTGTTGTAGCAGCTCAAAGGTCACAGAGGGAGAACTTGTCAACGACAGAGGGAGCTTCAGCATTAGAAGGTGTTTCTAACCCAACAGGGAGGCCAGTTGGGAGATTTTTTTGTTTCTAGAGTTGCTGGATCCATAACACTTGGGAGAAGTGTTGCATGCAGAACATTCCAAAGATTCAAGATTGGGTTGAAGTTGAATTCCTTTCTAATTGAGGGGGAGTGTTGAAAATGGCAACAAGAAACGCTAAAAATAGCATTTCTATAAATCACAGTTCAGGTACCAGTGTTGGACATAGCAACAAGGAATGAAAAATAGAAGTGCTAAAAATAGCAGTGTTATAAATAACATTTCGGGATGGATTCCAATTTTAGTTAGTCCCTGAACTAAAATTGAGAAGTAAAATTCGAATTTGATCTTAGCAGCTATTTGTAAAATAATTAATTCATTCATCTTGAGTTAATTAGTTGTAGGAAATCAAACATAAAATCTATGTGAAGACATGCAACAGTGTCTCCATTGATTGAGGAAGTTATCCCTTGATTAAAGGAGATCGGGATGAGTTGTACTTTGAGTTGTAATTAGTTAGTTCAGTTATCTGAGTTAAGTTTAGTTATATTAGTTATAATAGTTTGTAGAACTAATTGTGAGTTCAGTTAGTTAATGCATGCATGCATGTAACTGTTGCACTTCAGATAACTGAATATTCTCTCATAAATAACTCATGCATATCAATTCAGTCAGAGACCTAGTTGAGATTAGAGCAAGGGACAGTGTACTATCAGTTGGACGATTTTTCCTATATAGGAAACTCATCCCTGCAGAAGGAATTATCTCCTTCAGGTTTGTGCAGTTATTTCAGAGGTGAGAGTAGTGTTTGAAGGATTATAACACACAGGTTGCAGCTCGAGGACCCAGGAGAAACTGTGCAAGGAAATAGGAGGTTTGGAGGACTGAAGAAATGCATATGTGTTGTCTATTATGTCTATGAGCAGCAGTGAGGGATTGTACTGAGAGCTGGACAAATGTGAAAGCTAAAGCTTTGTGTAATCTTAAGATATTTCCACTTGTATGATAATACAGATAGTGGGGTTTTTAGTTGAGGCTTTCCCCAGAGTATTCTTCTATGTTTCATGTGTATGATTTCTTCTTCTCTGTCAGATGTGTTCTGTTTGATCTTTCTCAAATCAATTAAATTTCCGCAAGTTTGTAATGTCCCCTAATAAAAATAAAAATAATAAAAATATATATAATATAATATTAAATATAAGAAATAAATGATAAACAAAAAGAAAATATAATAATAGTAAATAAATATAATAATGAATAAAATATAATAATAATAAATAAATAAAATTAATAAATAACAATACTAGAGTTCTAAATAAATAAAACAAAAATAAATTGTAAAAATAATAAAAATAAGTAAAGTTAATAAAAAGTAAAATAAAATATTAAGAGAACTATAAAAATAGTAAAAATAAGTAAAGTTATCAAAAAGTAAAAATAAATAAAATAAGAAAGAATTATATTAAGAGAATTACAAAATTAAGTTAAATTTAAAATAAAGAAATAAACGTTGCATGTTGACACATGAAGTGTGTGCATGCAGTTCCCCTTCCAATATTTGCTCTATTTAATAGATGGTGAGGAAGATGAGAGATCATTCCATGATTTCATCATCCATTCTCTTGGGAGAAAAGTGTTGTGAGACCAAGGATTCCTTGGTAGTAATACATTGATTGAGGGCTCGGGGGTAGCCAATTGTAGCAAGTTTTTGTGCAATTGAGCCTACGGTTGGGTGGAGAGTTGTCCCCAAAAATTTGTCGTGGTTAGCAAGATTCAAATAGTGTTCAACTCCGAAATCACAAGTAAAGAATATCATCGCCACAAGTTGTCTCTGATCATATTTCAGAAATTCTATATTAAATAGTTGATAAATTGTGTGTTGATTATAAATCGCATGATTAATCTAATTAGTTGCATGTTTTAATTTTTGAGTTGTTACATATAGTATCAAAGCAAGATTGCAACCTTGAGGCCTAATAAACATCTTGAGTTTTAATTACAATCTATATGCAAAATTAATTATTAACCTTCTTAACAATCTTTATAATTTATACGATTGATTAGATAAATTTATAACCAAATACTTATAAAGAATATATATATATATATAGTTTCATCACATCTCCATTCATTAAGATAAATCTGGCAGTTTCGACGCGATTCTTTCCGTATTGAAAACCAAATCTTCTAGAATCTGTGGCTTTTAAAACATTTCCATTAACATTAGTTCAATTGGTTACTTTAAAATCTTTAAGTTGTTATGGTTTCATAATCATTTCTGAAATTTTTAAATTATAGCGTATAAATATATATATATATATATATTAACAAATTCCATATATAAAAATTATCTTTGAAAGGAAACGCATGCATATTGTCATGTTATGTTTTTTAAGAAAAATAAAACATAAATCTTTTAATATTAGATATACGGAAACAGTGTTACACAAAAATATTTAAGTTGAAGCCTAACGAACCCTTATGTGCACCGATGAACTTTGAATAACTTCAAAAAAATAAAACATATAGTAAAGTATCGGTAATCGATAATTGGTCTTTTAATAGGATTGCATTGCCAGTGCCCCGCAACTTAACTGGGTGGATTATTATCATAAAGAAGAGATTAAAAGAATTTTTTGACACTGAAAAAAAACCATTAAAGTGAAATAACAATATTTCAATGTTTTAACTCGTAACTTTTATTTCGAATACGGCATGGTTATTTTATGTTTGCCCATATCAAACACATCGAGAGAATTGTTTTCACTCTGTAAAAACAATAAAGAATATACATGCTCTATAGCATATTTCAGTTTAGGTAAAATCAAATTTTATTTTTTGGGAGAAAATTTTATTATTTTAATTATTGTGAAAACATTATAAATTTTTCTCATTATTAAAATTATGAGGATTATGGTAATAATTCTTTTAAATTAAATAACTTAATAATTTTTCATAATTATTAGTATGGTCAATTTTTATCTCATATATATTTATTAGTATGGGCAAGTTATTCCTGATTTAGCAATCAATGCTATGGTAGGTGATATATGCTAGGGTAATGTTAAATATTAGATAGGTATATTAACTAAACATATATTTAAGTAAGTAATTTTAATAAATTTTGTTTAAACAAAAGTAAAATGGAAAAGGTGAAGGTGTATGACATTAAATTAGACAATAGTTATAATTAAGATTATTTATATTTGAATGGTTACTTAAAAGTATAGTTGGCATTTTAAAATAAAGGGAAATGCATGGATATACGTAGTAGTGATTCCTGATTTTCTCTGAATGCTTATGCAATATTGTATTGCTAAATGTAACATTCAAACTTGATTCGCCACAAGGGAGACCATGGCTCCTAAGCGTTGAAGACAAACCCAAGGCAGCCTTGAGGTGGAAACCCCACCTCTTGCCACTACAGAGATTGAAACCCCAGCCAAGCAAGCTATATTACATTCCCTTGGGGAAATGACAAATATCTTTAAGGATAGGGTCACGAGCCAAGGACAAGACCAAAGAAATGGTCAAGGTAAAGGAGGAGAGTTGGAACGAAAATAGAGGCAAGGCCTAAATTCTCAGTTCAATATCGAAGATGGACAAATAAACCTCGATATTATGAAAGAAGTCCAAAAATCCAAATTACTAGAGTTCAGGGTCAAGAGGGGGGTTCAAAAGCAGAAGCATGGGTAATTGGTGTCAAAAGAGCACTTAGCTTTAAGGCATACACTTTAGGGTAAAAGGCCCAAATATCAATGAGTCTACTAAAAGGTGATGCTCCATTATGGTGGGTAAATGAGAAATGAAGATGCAAGTCACCCCATTGCAAGTTACTTGGGAAATGTTTGAGGAAGCCTTCCAAACCAGGTACCTATCAGAGGAGTACAAACACCAACAAGTAGGGGTTTTCCATGCAGTGCGACAGAGTGGTAGATCTATCGAGAACTATGAAGCTGAATTCTATGCGTTGATCCATCACGTGGACTATATGGCTGATGATAAACGGCAAACTGAAAGATTCTTGCATGGATTTGATCCCTTGGTCCGAGCGAAAGTCGCCATGTGGAAACCCACCACTATGGCAGCAACCACTAGTTTAGCCAAACAAGTCCTGAGGACTATAAATATGGAAAAGTGAATGGCGGTTTATGGAAATACAGGGAAGGAACACCCCACAACGAGGGTAAATAGACCAGGGGAGCACCAATATGGATTCCAAGGAAGACAAAACAATGTTTCCCGAATCGCTAGTGCAACTTCTGGGCTGCCTCCAAAAGGACGCAAGAGTCAACCCTACTTGAGAAGAACTAATGTTGGGGGTAGAGGATTTGGTGGCCAAGGACAGGTACAAAGTGAGAATCGAGATCAAGTAGAATGTTGGCAATGTGGAGGTCCACATTATAGAAGGGATTTCCCAAGGTATTAAACAGGGATTAAACAACAAGGACACAAAGCAAAAGGAGGAAGACCACAGAACCCACACTGAATTCATGCAACCATAAACCATCGCCAGGTCGAGCACCAAGCCACAGTGGTGGAGTCTGCAGGTATGATCAATAACATCCCTCTATCTGTGTTAATTGATCCAGGTGCCACTGATAGTTTTATTTCTCCTTCAACACTGCTTAGATGTGGATTGACATCTCATGAGAAAAGTAACTTTAGAATGGTAGAAATGGCATCAAGCTCTCAGCAATCAATAGGATCAATAATAAGAAATTGCATTGTTAACATTGGGGGGTGTGATACCAAGATGAACCTGTATAGCATGACTCTAGGGACTTATGACTTAATTGTAGGAATGGATTGGCTTGAATCTCATCAAGCTATATTGGATTGCTATAATAAGACAATTGTCCTCAAAAATGACCAGGGAGAAACCACAGTAATAGAAGGCATTAAACATGATGTTAAGTTGCACCTCATATCAGCTAAGAAGGTTAATAAGTGTATGAGGAAAGGATGCAAGATTTATGCAATAGAGATGGTTCGTGCCGACGAGAAGTCCTCGGATGAGTTTCGCCCACTACTTTCTGAATTTGCAGATGTATTCCCTCCAAAGCTACCAGGTTTGCCTCCAGTTTGAGAAATCAATTTCTCCATTTCTTTAAAATCAGGAACAGAACCCATATCCAAAACACCTTATCGAATGACTATCTCAAATCTTAATGAGCTGAGCATACAACTTAAAGAACTTCTTGATCAAGGATTCATCCAACCCAATGTGTCACCTTGGGGTGCACCAGTTTTCTTTGTGAAGAAGAAGGATGTAACTCTTAGGTTATGTATTGATTACCGAGATCTAAACAAGGCCACCATTCGGAATAGATACCCCATGCCTCGAGTAGATGACCTCTTTGACCAACTAAAAGGAGCTTCAATATTTTCCAAGACAGACTTACAATCAGGTTACCATCAACTAAGAATCAAGGATGAATACATACCTAAGACAACATTCAAAACGTGATATTGACACTATGAGTTTATTGTTCTGCCATTTGGTCTGACTAATGCCCTGGCAGCCTTCATGAACTTGATGAATAGTGTCTTCCAAAGATATCTGGACCACTTTGTCCAAGTGTTCTTGGATGACATCCTCATTTATTCCTGCAATGAGAAAGGGCATCAAGAACACTTGAGATTGGTACTTCAATGCCTTAGAGAACATAAGCTATATGGGAAACTTACTAAGTGTTCCTTCTTTAAGAAAGAAATTCAATATCTAGGCCATACCATTAGTGGGAAAGGCATTGCGGTGGATTGCAACAAGATTGAAACTATAATGGATTGGCCTACTCCTCGAAATTTCAAGGAAGTACGCAGCTTTATGGGGTTGGCAGGCTATTATAGAAGATTTGTAGAAGGGTTCTCACATATATCTAGTCTCATCACCCACCTCCAAAGGAAACGGGTTAAGTTTGAATGGATAAGTGAGTGTGAGAAAGCATTTAATGAGCTAAAACAACGATTAACAACCGCTCCAATATTAAAGGTACCCGACATGGACAAGGACTTTTGTGTATGCATGAATGCATCAGGAGAAGGATTAGGTGCAGTCTTGATGCAAGAGAAAGGGGTTATTGCTTATGCTTCACGTAAACTCAAGACCCATGAAATAAATTATGCTACATATGATCTGGAATTAGCGGCAGTTGTAATGGCCTTGAGACTATGGAGACATTATCTGATGGGGTGTCAACTTGAATTAAGAATAGATTATAAAAGTCTTGAGTATATCTTCACCCAAAAGGACCTTAATGCTCGATAACGATGTTGGAATGAGCTATTTAGTGAATATGATTTCAGAATATCCTACATCAAGGGGAAAGAAAATAAAGTTGCAGATGCTTTAAGCAGGAGACCTAGAGTTCATTCAATATTGTCATTGAAGATAGACTTGAGAAGCCGGATTCTAAACCACCTAGTAGGGGACCCGCAACACCAACAAATAAACTTTTCCTTACAAGAAGAAGTATTAGTGGCAACCAGGTGGGACCTGAAATGCTCCAAGAAATGGAAGAACAAATGGCCACAATTAAGCAGAGGCTAAAAGAAGCCAGGGATCGCTAGAAAAGTTATGCTGATGCAAAAAGAGTTGATAAAAACTTTGAGGAAGGAAGCCAAGTTCTTATTAGAGTCAAACGCTCTAAAAGTCCCTTTAGGATTGTTAAGGGAACAAAGTTATCCCCTAGATTTGTTGGGCCATTCATGATCCTAGAGAGGATCAGACCAGTTGCTTATAAGCTCGAACTGCAATTCCATCTAAGAAGGATGCATAATGTGTTTCATGTTTCTATGCTTAGAAAATATGTACCCGGCCCATCCCATGTGTTGAAATTTGAAAAATTGCAGGTTTCCAAGGAGGGAGTCCTTCAGGTTGAACCATTCTGTATACTGGACCGCTAGGTTCATTGGCTCAAGAACCATGAGTTTGAGCAAGTCAAGGTCCAGTGGAACCAATATAGCCCAGGGTCAACTACCTGGGAAGATGCAGATGTTATTTTTAATGACTTGGTAAACTAATTAGGAGTGCTTACTTAGCTAAGAAAGATACTTTTATGGAGCATCTAAATCATGTTTTATTGTTCAAATTTTATGATACATCTAAATCGTACACTATGATTTCAGTTATAGTTTAATTAACTATTATGATGTTGAGTATAATGTGGGATGAGGTTTCATGATATGATGGTATGAGGATAATTATGCACATGTGGTTCTTATAATTGTTACAATAGTGATGATGTATGTTTATGATGATGATGATATGCGTAGCCATTATGATGTTATGTTGAGGTATATTGACATGTTCATTTACTACGTGATGATAGGAATTTAATGTTGAATGTTGATGTTATAAATTTGGATGGATATTATGATGTGACGCATGTGGTAATTGTATGTAGAGTTATGACCTGTATAATTTTGTGATAACAATGATGTTATGTTATCATGATGACATGTAAGACTTGACATGTGGATTATTTTCTATGATACTATGATTATAACTAATGCAGTGGTTGCATGTTGAGATGTGGTGACTGACAGGAACTCCACATATGGACTAAGAGGGCCGATTTATTTGATAATCTCGTGGGAGCCCATACTTGCGAGGGAGAATATGTAACACCATATGGGCTAGGGACATACTCAATCAACACTGCATATGCTAGTGGTTCCTTTGTCTTGTATAGCTCTTGATGGATAACTCTTGAGGGGTTATGGGACCATCTTGAGGAGGCCAAGTGCCTGATATTGTAAGCTAGGTGTCTATTATTTGATTGGTATGCCGAAGTCTGGTGGGGTTGTAAGGACTTTGATGCTTGGGGCTATACACCTTAGTAGTTGTGGAGGGAGTGGGCTAGCCTTGCGAGATGCCCGGAGTCATTGAGTACCGTATCGGATGTCTGCCTTGGGGCAAATGAGGTCTGAGTTAGGTGCGAGCCTTGGGGCCAACCTTGGACTAGGATACAGATCGGGGAGGCTTATGCCTGGTTTTGAAAGTGGGAAAAAGGACAGAGATTCCTTGAGATTTCTTGGCTGTTGTAAAAACTTTCGATGTCCATTGGTTATACTACTTCAACAGAGGGTGTAGGGCAAACATGAAGTAATAAATAATTAAATAAATAAAATAGTAAATGATTCAATTTAACTTCAAGATGAAGTTCCTTAAAGGGAGGAGTATGTAATGCCCCCTAATAATAATAATAATAATAATAAATGATAATATAATATAATATAATATTAAAATATAAGAAAATAAAATGATAAACAATAAAGAAAAGATAATAATAGTAAATAAAATAATGAAGGAAATATAATAATAATAAATAACAATACTAGAGTCTAAATAAATATAAATAAAACTAAACTGTAAAAATAGTAAAATTAAGTTAACAAAAAGTTAAATAAAATAAGAAAAAAAAGGTTAAATTAAGAGACTATAAAAATAGTAAAAATAAGTAAAGTTATCAAAAAGTAAAAAGGAATAAAATAAGAAAGAATTATATTAAGAGAATTACTAAATTAAGTTAAACTTTAAATAAAGAAATAAAAGTTGCATGTTGACACATGGAATGTGTGCATGTGGTTCCTCTTCCAATGCTTGCTCTATTTAATAGACGTGAGGAAGATGAGAGATCATTTTATGACTCCATAATTCATTCTCTTGGGAGAAAAGTGTTGTGAGACCAAGGATTCCCTAACAGTAGTACGTTGATTGAGGGTTGGGAGGTGGCCAGTTGTAGCAAGATTTTGTGCAATTGAGCCTATGGTTGAGTGGAGAGTCATCCCAAAACTTTGTTGTGGTTAGAAGGATTCAAATAGCATTCAACTCCGAAATCACAAATAAGGAATATCATTGCCATAGGTAAATTGTCTCTACTCATATTTCTGAAATTCTATGTTAAATAGTTGATAAATTGTGTGTTGATTATAAATCGCCTAATTATTCTAATTAGTTGCATATTTTAATTTCGGGGTTGTTACAAAGTTTGTTTGTAAAATTAGATCAACTATTTTTTTTTAGTATATTGCATTATCAAGTGATCTACAGTGATAAATTTCTATATTTAATATTATTCACGAAGTTTATGATATTAATTTTATGTGTTTAATATGAATCCCTTGGGTTTATTGATCCCTTGGGTTTAAAATATTAATATAATCGAGGTGAGGTTTCATGGTCGGACTTCGGGAAATGTTGTATTCAAACATAACAGATTTCTATTTGGGAGTTAACTTATAAAAAAATAAAGAAACCTATATGAAAAGTATGGTTTCCATGCAAAACAATAAATAAAATATTGTATTCCTAGTCGCAGTGGAAGCCAGTCGAGTAGTCGGAAGTCAAAATGGTGTTAAATTCAATTTTATGCTAACAGTGACCATGACCACGACGTGCAACGTATTAGGGGTAATATGGATGTTGGTAGTCAGGAGGACGGGTGTGAAAAATGTTCTTTCATTTTGTTCCAGTATGGAGCCTGACCCCGCTATACGTGGGAGCCACAAGGTCTGTAACCTGTGCAATTTTTTTATGAAATAGATTGGTCTGACCTTCGACTTACATATTTTAATTTTAATTTTTTACTTTTCATGTTGCAAATTTTTTTATAATTTTCATCGAGAAAAAGAAAAAACAAAACAAAACTATTTACAAAAAGAAGGGGAAAATAGAGATAAAATTTTATATAGTGTTCTTCTTATTTTATTTATTTTATACATATAATAAAATATTTTATCTTCATATGGAAATCGATCATGCTCAACCATGGCCAGCATGCTCAAACATTAATTATTAGGGTTTATATACATAGTATTTATAAATTAATTGCTTGGATTTAATATTAATCCCTTGGGTTTGTAGTCCGGTTGGGTTTCTAGTATTGGTACCTTGGGGGTTTATTATTTCTTTTGGTTTATAATATCACTTCCCTGGCTTTATTAATATAAGGGTTAATATTTGTAGGGTTTAATATTATTCATAGGGTTTATAATATTAATTTTATGTGTTTAATATGAGTCCCTTGGGTTTATTGATCCATTGGGTTTAAAATATTAATATAATCGAGGTGAGGTGGCATAGTCAAAGCTCGGGGAATGTTGTAGAAATTCCCACTGTAGATCAATAGATTATGCAATATACTAAAGCAAAATACAAGATCTACTTCTACAACAAACTTTGCGGAAGCTTAATCGAATATGAGCAAGATCAAATAGAACACATATAACTGAGAATGAGAAATCAATCACACATGAACACAGAAGAATAATACAGGGAAAGCCTCATCCTAAAACCCCAATCTTTGTATTATCATACAAGTGGAAAATATGTTCAGATTACAAAAAGAATCAGCTCTCAAGCTATCCTGCTCACTCTGCAATCAAACAGTGTTGCTCATAGAAAGTCAAAGGCTTCTCTGAGACCTTCTCCTTTGCCCTCCGAGCCTCCTATTTCCTTGCGCAGTTTTCCTTGGGGTCTAATGTTGCCACCTGTGTGAATTGGCCTCTTCACACACTCACCAACCTTTGATCTAACTGCGCAATCCTGAAGGAGATAATTCCTTCTGCATGGATGAGTTTCCCATATAGGAAAAATCCTCCAACTAATAGTAAAATGTCCCTTCCATTGATCTCAATTGGGTCTCTGACTGAACTAACATGCATGAGTTATTTATGAGAGAATATTTAGTTATCTGAAGTGCAGTAGTTACATGCATGCATGCATTAACTAATTGAACTCACAATTAATTCAACAAACTATTTGAACTAATCTAACTAGACTTGACTCAGTTAACTGAGTCAACTAATTACAACTCAATATTAAAACTCATCCTTATCTCTTTAACTTATGGATAAATTCCTTAATCAATGGAGAAACTATTGCATGTCCCCACATAGACTTCATGTTTGATTTTCTACAACTAATTAAGTCAAGATGAATTAATTAATTAATTTACAAACAACTGCTAATATTAAATTCGAATTTTTACTTCCCTATTTTAGTTCAGGGACTAACTAACATAAGAAGGTATCCTGAAATGCTATTTATAGCAATGCTATTTTTAACATTTCCATTTTTTCATTCCTTGTTTCTATGTCCAACATTGGTACCCGAATTGTTATTTATAGCAATGTTATTTTTAGCATTTCTATTTTTAGTAGTTCTTGTTGCCATTTGAAACACTCCCTCTCAACAAGAAAGGCATTCAACTCAAACCTGATCCTGAACCTTTGGAATGTTCTGCATGCAACACTTCTCCCAAGTGTTGTTGCTTCAGCAACTCTAGAAACAAAAAAACTCTCAATTGACCTCCCTATTGGGCTAGAAACGTCCTCTGATGCTGAAGCTCCCTCTGCCATTGACAAGTGCTCCCTCTGTGACCTCTGAGATGCTACAACACTCCATGCATCTCACACCGTTGCACACCTCTCTATGCCATCCTGCACTGGTGCAACACTCATGTGCCTCTTGCATTGTTGCAGCCTGCTAGCTCTGCATTGTCTTGGGATTCCTGCACTGTAGCTCTCTCTGCCGCTACATCCACATCCATCTCTACCCACTTAGCCAATCCTGCTACTCCTTGTCGAGGATCCTATATTAAGGTCTAATCAAAGAGTTTGGGTACCTCAATGATCATGCCCCCATTCCAGCCTTCTTGGGATTGTCACTCCACATCGTCCCACCTCCTACCTAGAATTATGGATGCATGTGATCCCTCTTCCCACTTGGCTCAAAATTTCCCCCTACTGGAGGTCTTTGCATGAGTGGATGTCTCCACTCAGTCTCCTCTCAGCTTCTCTAGTTGTGGCTGCTTCACAACCTCCTGAAGCTGCTTCACGAATTGTAGCTCCTCCACAATTTTCTGAGACTTCTTCTGCATTGCATGTTGAGAGGTAATGTACTCTCCCTCTCAACCACCAAGACTCCATCAGTTGCCTTGGTCCTCAAGGCTTTGCATGCATCTTGAACCTCAAGAGCATACAGGTTCTTGACCTGTGAACCAATCTGCTTCACCTGTCTCATGGTGATGTGTCTAAGGAAAACCTTTCCCTTACTGAAGACTAAATCATAGCCTTTGCCTTCCAACATTGCGATCAATGCCAAATTTTTCCTCAGTCCTGGTACATACTTGACATCGGTCAAGGTAATGCGAGATCCATGCTCCCTCTGAAAAAATATGTGCCTACACCTGAGACACTATAATTTTCATCATTACCCATCGCTATGAGTATCTGGAGATCTTTCTCCCCCAAGGTATTGAACAAACTCTTGTCATCGGTCATGTGGAAAGAAGCTCCACTATCAAGAAAACAACCACATCCCACCATGGATGAAACCATGTATGCGAAGAGGGTGAAATCCAACTCAAACTGTGAGGCCAATGCCTCACCTTCAAATCCTTCCTTAGATCCCATCTTGGATTTCTTCAGTGGACAATTTGTAGCAAAATGGCCCACCTCATGACAACGAAAGCATCACACTTTCGATTTGTCAAACTTCTTCCCACCATGGGAAGAACTCAATTTGGGATGAGAATCCTTCTCCTTCCCTCTCTTTGCCTTACTCATTAAGGCACAATTTTCTTCATCCTCCTTAGATAAAGAACCATCTCTGGTGCTTCTTCTTATCTCCTCCTACATCAGATCTGACCAAAGTCATTCCCAATCTGGTAGTTTTTCTCTTCCATTAACCGAGCCTTCGTAGCTATGCCAGCTCTTAGGAAGACTGAGGAGTGCAACACTCACCATGTCATCATCAGTTGTCGTGATCCCTTCACTTCCAAGCTCATCCCTGCAGGTGGTGAGCTTGTTCAGATATGTAAAGATCGTGTCGCCCCTTTCACACTTGATTTTCCAAAGCTTGTTTTTCAACACCATCTTCCTCTAATCGTTGTTGTTCTAATGTAGATATTTCAATCTTTTCCACATCGAAATGGTATCTCCTTCCCATGGAGACTTGAGACTATGTGGTCTCAAACTCCCTCTAGAAGGATTCTCCTTGTTGTAGACACACATTTCTTCCATTCCACCAATTATGTAGCATCAGTTAGCTTGGGGACTTCTTGATCAATGAAGTCGTTTAGACCGTTATCCTCTAAAACTGCTTCCATGCAATCCTTCCAGGCTATATAATTCGAGCTGCCATGAAGGGTACTCGAGTCTTAAACCGTTGAGCGCCATTGGTGAAAATGAGATGTGATAAGAACTCAATTTATATATTCAAGAACATCAAACTTTGAACTTCTCCCTTCTTGTATATTGTTCTTCTACTTTGATCACCTTTGCTCTGATACCATGTAGAAATTCCCACTGTAGATCAACAGATTATACAATATACTAAAGCAAAATACAAGATCTACTTCTACAACCAACTTTGCGGAAGCTTAATCGAATATGAGCAAGATCAAATAGAACACATATAACTGAGAATGGGAAATAAATCACACATGAACACAGAAGAATAACACGGGGAAAGCCTCAGCCTAAAACCCCAATCTTTGTATTATCATACAAGTGGAAAATATGTTCAGATTACAAAAAGAATCAACTCTCAAGCTATCCTTCTCTCTTTGCAATCAAACAATGTTGCTCATAGACAGACAAAGGCTTCTCAGAAACCTTCTCCTCTGCCCTCCAAGCCTCCTATTTCCTTGAGCAATTTTCCTTGGGGTCCAATGCTACCACCTGTGTGAATTGGCCTCTTCACACACTCATTAACCTATGATCTAATTGCGCAATCCTGAAGGAGATAATTCCTTCTACATTGATGAGTTTCCTATATAGGAAAAATCCTCCAACTTATAGTACATTTTCCCTTCCTTTGATCTCAACTGGGTCTCTGACTAAACTGACATGCATGAGTTGTTTATGATAGAATATTTAGTTATCTGAAGTGCAGCAGTTACATGCATGCATGCATTAACTAACTGAACTCAGTTAATTCAACAAACTGTTTGAACTAATCTAACTGGACTTAACTCAGTTAACTAAGCCAACTAATTACAACTCAATATTGTTGGGTTGTGTTATATTCTTTCCACGACTAACCTACGTAGTGAACTGGGGGGTTAGAGGGGGGGCAGAGCCCCCCCTTCGTTGCGCCGATTGCGCAGCGAGGGGGGTCACAGGGGGGGCGGCAGCCCCCCCTATCCGAGGGGGTTTGAGGGGGGCAGGTAGCCCCCCTCTACGGGGTTTGGGGCAGCGCCCCCAGAAAAAAAAAATTTGGACCCTATATTAGGTTGGCCAAACCTACCTATGGTTTTTCGGTCCATGGTTTTGGACGCGATGGTTTTCGGTCCATGGTATTGGATGCTTCGGCATGTATAAATGTATTGTAACATTGAAAGGAATAGAATGAAAAATCAAGCTGGTAGTCTCGGTTTTGAGATCCAGTGGGACATCTCTGTGTATATGTGTTTTATGTGTTATGCTCTCGCATTTTTATTTTTCCTGTGATTTAGAATTCGTATGCAGGTAATTTCTGTACGGGGTTAAAACCGACATTTGGTATCAGAGCTGTTTTGGCTTCAAGGGGATGCCTTTGTTGCTGAGGGGTTTTGCTCG